>JAVJIF010017564.1:0-122701 GCA_038442645.1 Agave tequilana
GAATGCCTCTGAAGCAAGGTAGAACATGCAAGGGTTCCAGGTAAGTCATCAACCAGAGGAGGTAAAGTATTTCTTTAATCTTTTCTTCTTTTCTTTATTTCTTTAGTTTAGAACATCACAATCGACCACTTCTTTATCATTCCTTTTCCATTTTCTTGTACATATCATTTCTAGTTTTCCATCTTCTTAATCTACCATCTTCTCCCTAACTCACTTTAACCTAATTTTTCTCTTTTTTTTTTACAAGAACTAAAAGAAGAATTTTAACCAAACTTTGTATCTTAAAGGAAAACTTACTAAAAAGTTTCCATCGCTAGTCCCTCCTTGTGGATCACGACCCGCATAGCCACTTGCTATCGCGGTAGAATTGAGCACTTACACATCTCTATTTTAAAGTTCTGAAATTCTATATTCTTGTGTGCAGGTTCAAGCTCAATTAAATTTTGGCGCCGTTGCGGGGGAGGGACGGTAAGTTATTCTCTTTTTAGATTTATATTTTTGATTAACTTTCTTTTTGTTCTTGGTGTACAGGTTTGACAACAAGGAATTTTTGCTACAATAGACATATAAGTGGCCCTGGACTCTGCTCAAGAAATTAGAGCCCAGAAGCCCTCAGATTTGCTACATTTATGTGGCAATCTGAGTGAACTACTAACCTGTATTTTCTGCATGTTGGCTGTATTGCAAGTTTAATATCTGTAGCTATCTATTTCCTTGTTGTCTCACTGTACTACTTTCTAACCTCAACAGTAAAATGATGTTTGTTAAATGTTAAAAATGGTTTAGACTTTGCATTTAGGCACGTGTCTAATTCGTTTACATTTTACATTACGGTTGAAGAGTGCTGGAGCAAAAGGTACGTATGCATGACATATAGTTTAGGAAACATTCTTGAGTGATTATTTGCTTGTTGAATGTTACTTTTCTTTATCTTGCACACTTTGCAAAATCAATCTTAAGGACTTGTCCTATAAACAAGATAAGGTGGGGAAGTCATTACCTCCCTTATGTTGGCCCAAAGGCCTTCCACCCTAGTTTTGATGATGATTAACTCATGTAGTTATGTTTACTAATAATCTTGTGTTGTTTAAGTTTCAGATCATTAACCAAGATATTAGTTGGTGATTAGCTTCAACAAGGTGTTTAGAAGCTTTTCATGATGATTCCAGGGCCAAAGCGTCAAGATCACACATTGCCTAGCCCATGGATGGAGTTTTGGAGAAAGTCAACTTGAAGATGAAGATCATCAAGAAGACCTAGGTATCCATAGTTTAGTTAGTGTGTTTAGATCCAATTTGTAAAGTTTAGTATAGTTGATATGCTTAAGTGCACAATACACACGTTTCATGATTTGGATTTTGTTTTCATGGATAGTAGATCAAACAAGTTTACTTTATTCTATGTATATTAGATATGTTCTAGATATACATACATGCTTACATGACTTATACAAACTTAGTTTGACATACCTATTCATGTAGTTTTATGTTTGGTATAAAAATATTTTTGAAATTAAAGACAAAAACTATGATATAATTGTTGAATGTATATTAGACCTATGTCCATATGCATCATGCTTAATAATGTTCAAATATCATGTTTTTGTATTTCTATAAGTTTTTAGAAAATTAGATTTCCTATTGAAAAATCAAGTTTGATAAAAATACAAGTTTGTTTTTGATAAAATTGGCAAGACACAAAAATGAATTGATATGTTGATATATTGTCTTGGAATTTTTATCACTTGTTTGAGTTTCAATATAAAATGATAAAACAATTTTTATGGTATTTTTAAAAGAGATAAAAGATTTTTTAGAAAATATTTTTCCCAAATTTTTCTGTCTTTTTTTGTGCTGACAGGCTGGTCGGTCGACCCGGACCGTCGACCGCACCAAGAGCCGGTCGACCCGTAGGGTCGACCGACGTGCACAGATGTGCACGTCTGGGCAGACACAAAAACGGTCGACCGAGCCGGTCGACCGGGTCTGAGAGCTCTGCTCTCGGGTTGTTTGGGTCGACCGTGCCGGTTGACCGAGATAAGAGCTCTGCTCTGTGTTTTTCTGGGTCGACCGGGCCGGTCGACCGCTGTTGCCCAACAGTCATATTTCTGACCGTTGGCGGTCGACCGGGCCGGTCGACCGATGCCTGTCAGAGCTGCCAGCTCAGCTCTAACGGCTAGTTTTCTGTTGGGCCTATAAAACCCCATCTCTTTGGGGATTTTGGCTAAGTTTTTGAGAGAAAAAAATTCTGGTTTTCTGAAGTGTTTTAAACAAGTTTTTCAAAAGTGTTTGGGGCTTTAATCTTTCAATCTTTATTGTTTTTAGGTTTTTGAAAAAATCAAAGAAAAGAATATTTTGGGAGATTTGTCTTGGTTTTCATTCTATATCTTTTGCAAGAATTTTTCCAAGTGTTTTCTTTGTTGCTTGTTTTCCAAACACCTAGTTTTCCACACTTGAGCTATCATACTATCCTAATCTATTAGGATCTTGTTTTTGTGGAAAAGAAAAGAGAAAAGAAAAGAGAGAGTTTGAGGTTGTTGTTGTAACCTCTAAGTTGTACACCCTTATTCTTGTTGTATCCCTCTTCGGTAGAGGTGATCGGGTGATTGGTTTGTATCCCTCAAGTGTGAGGTGATTGAGATTGGTTGTGAGCCTCTTCGGTAGAGGTGTTGTTGTTGTTGTATTTGGCTACGGGCCTACCCCTCGGTTGTGAGGAGGTTGTTTGAGAGAGGAGTTAGGTACTCCATTGTTGTAAAAATCCTTCTCGGTGAAGGTTCTCTCGGTGGGAGTCCTCGGTGGACGGTATAGTGGATTGGAAATCCTACACGGTGGTGTAGGCGGGGATGTAGAGCAAGGGTGCTCGAACCTCGAAACATATCTTTGTGTTTGCGTTTGATCCACTTGTCTCTAAACTCTCTCTCTTTACATTTGTGCAAAGCATCATACTTCATTCATATCATATTTGCTTGTGTTGAGCATAATTCATCTTGTCATATCATATTTATTTGCTTGTGTTGTGCCTTGCATAATCCATATTGCTATCTCCTTGATTGCTTGGCTTGATTGTGTGTGCACATTGCTTGGATTGCTTGTGTGTGTGTGCTCAACTTATACTCATCCAACAAGAGCTTCACATAGCGCCTCAACCCATTTCAAGGGGAATCAAGGGGAGTTAGTCCAGAGCCTCGAAAGGGGAATTCGGCTACACTTGTTGTATTGTATTAGTTTGTGCATAATTTGCATTAGCTTCCGCATTTAGCGCACTTAGTTTTGCATTAAGTTTTAGATTAGCACTAACACCTATTCACCCCCCCTCTAGGTGTTTTTTCAATTGTTATCAGAGCTAGTGCTCCTGATACTTAGGCTTAACATCCTAGGAGTGAGATCCATTTGCTTGCTAATCTATTATTTGCATTTGCTTGTTTGCACACTCATATAGTTTGCCATGGACTTCATGACCCCACCTATGTATGACCCTTCCAACATTCATGTTTGGAAGATTAGGATGACCGTTTATTTACAAACCCTAGGTCATAAAGTTTATCTTGCTATTACCAAGGAATCCTTCCTTAGTGATCGCAATCATATAGGGGCCAATGCACAAGCTCTAGAGGCCATTAGAAGCACATTACCTAAAGATTATCTTATGTGTGTTTCTAACATTGATTCCGCCTTTGCAGTGTGGAACAAATTGACAACAACAACCACCACCTCGGAGCTTCAAGTGCAAATTCAAGAAGAGGAATCTAGTGGAGAATCCGATTCTCAATGCTTCATGGTCCAAGGGAATGACTCCCTTGAGGTACATTCGGAACCCCACTTAGATTGTGATGATAGTGCTAGTTCTTCATGTGATGATAATATTGATCCCCATGCTTTAAATGAAGAACTTTCTATTGTTTGTGAAAAGTTAATAGAAAAATACAAGATTTTGAAAAAGAAAAGTCTAGATATTGAAAAAGAAAATAAAAGTTACATTCTAGACTTGATTGTGTTTTGCAAGAGAAGGTTGAGGACTATAATGAAAGGGATGCATTAAGATCTCAATTAGATCTTGCACTTAAAGAAAATGAATTTTTAAAGTCTAAAAATAATTGTGAAACAATTTTGAAGAAAAATGAAAACTTATCTTCAAAATTGATTTTGTTTTAAAAGAGAATGTTGATTTGAAAAACAAAATTATTTCCATTTCAAATGATTTAGATGTGTGTTTAAAGAAAAATGTTATTTTGAAAAATAAGATTGATGCACATGTTTGCCATGCTAGTGTAGCCTCTTCATCTAGTCTACCTAATGCATGTACTTCTTCTTCTAAGATTAATGATGATATTTGCTTGCTTAAGAAGAAGGTAGATTGTTTGGGCTCCACTATGAGCCAATGTGCTAAGAACCATACACGCTTGGAAACCTTGGTTCGTAAGAAATAAGTTCCAACTTTTATGCATGCACACCCTCCACGGCATACACATGCTCTACACGGACACCATCAACACATGTATGCTCATGTGTACACATGTACACATTGTGGCCGAAAAGGTTATCTTGCTAAATTTTGTTATGATCGTTTACATGTTGAGAATTTAGCAAAGAAGTTTGTTTGGGTTAGAGAAGGGACTAACCCCCATTGACCCAACAAGATGTGGGTACCAAAGACCACCCCCCTTGTTTTTGATGTAGGTGTGGGCTCTCACATGACGTGAGAGTGATGACACCTTGGAGTGGATGCGTTCCGTGCTTAAAGGAGATTAAATGGATGCATCACTTTCAAGGGAAGATTTGGTGGAGATGACCACCATGTTTTGGAGACAAGGAGAGTTGCCTTCTAGGTTTTGGTAACAATTCTTAACTCCTTATTATTGTTTACATGCTTTCATATTGATGTTTTATAGCATGTTTTCATTGTCTTTGGATTAGTATGTAAATGCCATGATTATTAGATCCTTGACATACATATATAGTATTTGAGACACACATGCTTGTATGAACCCATTCTTAGTGTTCTCACTTTTGTTTAAGCTATAATGTACATCTTGAATCTAATACATGTGAATTTACATGGTAATCATGTCTTAGTTTTATCATGATGATTTTTATCTCGTTTTTGATGCTTCATGTTAAGATTACTTGTTTAGATGTTAGTTTTCATTAAGACTAGTTATATACTTGTACATAGAATGGGCGACAAATAATTTATATATAGTTGGGCTAGATTGCTTATTTGAACCCATTAGATGTGCTAGTATAGTCTAGTTTTGATGATTCATACATTTCAAACTTGTATTCCATGTTAGGATTTGTTTTATGAGTTTTCACTTCATGTATATGTTTGTATTGCCAAACTTTAAGATATACATGTATACCCCTTGAGTCATTTGCCTTTCATGCAAATCTATATATGGACTCAATTGTGTTTAGGGATATGTATGTATACTTATTGTGTTGACAATCATACATATACCTTGAAATGAAATGTGTTTTGGTGAAGATTTAGCTTCTCTTGATTTTGTGTTTAATTGTTTAACTTCATGTATATGTCTATCTTGTCCAAACTATTAGATATGCATGATTATCCTTTTGAGCCACGTGCCTTAATACATACACTTTGTGGACTCGTTGTGTTTTGGATATGTATGTATACTTTAGTTTGGATTAGACATACATATGCCATGAAGATTAAATAAGTTTTGATGATTTTCGTGTTTTCATGATTAAGGAATAATTGAGCTTAATGAAAAATTTTCATGATTATGATATTCACACTTTATTTGTACACTCACTTTTATTGCTTGCTCATGTTTTGTTTTCATGAGTCAAAATTGTGCTTAATTGGATTAGAGTGTTGATTTCATGTGGACTTCTTATTTCATGAAAAATAATTTCGTTTTATTCCTTACTTGAAGGATTTCGTACTAGTTTAAAAGATTTTCCATTTAACTAGTTACGGTATTCTTCACTATGGTAGTGATTTTCACACAAAGCTTATTTTCAAATCTATTTTTGAAAACCCCTACCTTCTATGGGAGGATGGATGGGAGATCATGATCTTGTATGCTTTAAAATGAAAATCATTTAAAACTTGAACCTGATTGGGGGTATTGTAATATGATGTATACACTTGAACTTATTGCTATGTCAATAGGTATCATTGAACTCTTTCAATTGGTATCATTTTGATCTTTTGTACACTCATATGTTTATTGTGTATGTATATTTTCAATTAGTATCATCTATTGGTGATTGGTACTCATTCTATTTCATACACATACACTTGTTTATTTGTGCTTAAGATATAAATTTTTCACAAAATCTTGTTTATGCTAGTGATTGAGTTTCAATTTTGTTTAAATTGATTACTTTTAAATTGGTATCAAGCCTATGCATTATTTTAGTTGGTATTTCATAAAGGGGGAGAAAATTTAATTTTGTCTTTCAATTGGTGATTCTTCAAATGGTATTTGTTTCCCACTCCCTTACTTTATGCTTGAAAAAATTTCATATTGGTATCATATATTTAATATGAAATTATTTACAATTGGTATCAAAATTTTGTTTAGACATTCAAAATTTATTATGTTTAATTTCAATTGATATCAAGATGTTTCATGTGTTTTTACTTAAAATTGGTATCTCTAAATTTTTTGAAAAATACAAAAGTTTTGACTTGTATTGACTATATGCATATAAATTCATGTTGAGTGTATTGTGTATTGAAGAGCTTAACATCTCTTCTTTATGTGGTACACGTGTGTAGGGGGAGCTTCACATCTCCTCTTATTCATTACATAATGTGAGTTATGTGAATTAGGGCTTAACATCCCTCCTTCATGTAATGCATATGTGTAGGGAAGCTAACTTAGCGTCTTCCTCTTCATGAATGTATATAGCATATAACATCTATTGATCTTTGGTTATTTCAATTGATATCAAGATGCTTCATTGACATATTTATCTATTGATATCATGTTGTTTATAGTAACCCCTTCTTGATCTTTTTGCTTGACAAAAAGGGGGAGAAAAATTTGTTTGTTTTGATTTTACTTTGTTTACCCCTTTGTTGATGATTGAAAAAGGGGGAGAATTATTTGAGAGTTTAACATGTTTTATATATGCATAGATACTTATGTTTTTGCATATATTAAGTTTTATTGGTAAGTTTTTAAGTTTTTATTGGTATCTAGAGCATCTAGTGTTTTTGTTTTTAATGCTTTATTAATTCAATTGGTAACTAGAGCTTCTAGAACAAGTTGTTTGTGTTTTATGCATATTGATGCATACATGTTTATGTACATTCATTGCATATATTTTATTTATTTGTTTATGCATGAGTTAAGGGGGAGCTTCTTTGAAGCTTAACTTTAATCCATGCATATATAACTCCATGAGTTTTGTCATCATCAAAAAGGGGGAGATTGTTGGCCCAAAGGCCTTCCACCCTAGTTTTGATGATGATTAACTCATGTAGTTATGTTTACTAATAATCTTGTGTTGTTTAAGTTTCAGATCATTAACCAAGATATTAGTTGGTGATTAGCTTCAACAAGGTGTTTAGAAGCTTTTCATGATGATTCCAGGGCCAAAGCGTCAAGATCACACATTGCCTAGCCCATGGATGGAGTTTTTGGAGCAAGTCAACTTGAAGATGAAGATCATCAAGAAGACTTAGGTATCCATAGTTTAGTTAGTGTGTTTAGATCCAATTTGTAAAGTTTAGTATAGTTGATATGCTCAAGTGCACAATACACACGTTTCATGATTTGGATTTTGGTTTTCATGGATAGTAGATCAAAACAAGTTTACTTTATTTCTATATATATTAGATATGTTCTAGATATACATACATGCTTACATGACTTATACAAACTTAGTTTGACATACCTATTCATGTAGTTTTATGTTTTAGTATAAAACATATTTTTGAAATTAAAGACAAAAACTATGATATATTTGTTGAATGTATATTAGACCTATGTCCATATGCATCATGCTTAATAATGTTCAAATATCATGTTTTTGTATTTCTATAAGTTTTTAGGAAAATCAGATTTCCTATTGAAAAATAAAGTTTGATAAAAATGCAAGTTTTGTTTTGATAAAATTGGCAAGACACAAAAATGAATTGATATGTTGATATATTGTCTTGGAATTTTTATCACTTGTTTGAGTTTCAATATAAAATGATAAAACAATTTTTATGGTATTTTAAAAGAGATAAAAGATTTTTTAGAAAATATTTTTCCAAATTTTTCTGTCTTTTTTTTGTGCTGACAGGCTGGTCGGTCGACCCGGACCGTCGACCGCACCAAGAGCCGGTCGACCTGTAGGGTCGACCGACGTGCACAGATGTGTACGTCTGGGCAGACACAAAAACGGTCGACCGAGCCGGTCGACCGGGTCTGAGAGCCTGCTCTCGGGTTGTTTGGGTCGACCGTGCCGGTCGACCGAGATGAGAGCTCTGCTCTCTGTTTTTCTGGGTCGACCGGGCCGGTCGACCGCTGTTACCCAACGGTCATATTTCTGACCGTTGGCGGTCGACCGGGCCGGTCGACCGATGCCTGTCAGAGCTGCTAGCTCAGCTCTAACGGCTAGTTTTCTGTTGGGCCTATAAAAACCCCATCTCTTTGGGGATTTTGGCTAAGTTTTTGAAGAGAAAAAATTCTGATTTTCTGAAGTGTTTAAAATAAGTTTTTCAAAAGTGTTTGGGGCTTTAATCTTTCAATCTTTATTGTTTTTAGGTTTTTGAAAAAATCAAAGAAAAGAATATTTTGGGAGATTTGTCTTGGTTTTCATTCTATATCTTTTGCAAGAATTTTTCCAAGTGTTTTCTTTGTTGCTTGTTTTCCAAACACCTAGTTTTCCACACTTAAGCTATCATACTATCCTAATCTATTAGGATCTTGTTTTTGTGGAAAAGAAAAGAGAAAAAAGAAAGAGAGAGTTTTGAGGTTGTTGTTGTAACCTCTAAGTTGTACACCCTTATTCTTGTTGTATCCCTCTTCGGTAGAGGTGATCGGGTGATTGGTTTGTATTCCTCAAGTGTGAGGTGATTGAGATTGGTTGTGAGCCTCTTCGGTAGAGGTGTTGTTGTTGTTGTATTTGGCTACGGGCCTACCCCTCGGTTGTGAGGAGGTTGTTTGAGAGAGGAGTTAGGTACTCCATTGTTGTAAAAATCCTTCTCGGTGAAGGTTCCCTCGGTGGGAGTCCTCGGTGGACGGTATAGTGGATTGAAAATCCTACACGGTGGTGTAGGCGGGGATGTAGAGCAAGGGTGCTCGAACCTCGAAACATATCTTTGTGTTTGCGTTTGATCCACTTGTCTCTAAACTCTCTCTCTCTTTACATTTGTGCAAAGCATCATACTTCATTCATATCATATTTACTTGTGTTGAGCATAATTCATCTTGTCTTATCATATTTATTTGCTTGTGTTGTGCCTTGCATAATCCATATTGCTATCTCCTTGATTGCTTGGCTTGATTGTGTGTGAACATTGCTTGGATTGCTTGTGTGTGTGTGCTCAACTTATACTCATCCAACAAGAGCTTCACATAGCGCCTCAACCCATTTCAAGGGGAATCAAGGGGAGTTAGTCCAGAGCCTCGAAAGGGAAATTCGGCTACACTTGTTGTATTGTATTAGTTTGTGCATAATTTGCATTAGCTTCCGCATTTAGCGCACTTAGTTTTGCATTAAGTTTTAGATTAGCACTAACACCTATTCACCCCCCCTCTAGGTGTTTTTTCACCTTAGCCCACAAACAATCTCCTCACTCACTAACCCAAGCCTAACTAAAACTGAGTAGACGTTGGCCTTAGGGACATCTCGGACTCAATTAGGAGATTATCCTAAGGGGGAAGGTGTTAGAATTTGACTCCTGCCAAATCAATGTGTAAGGAAAGGGATTGAGGGGCGAAACCCCGAAGGCTGGTGGTTTGGCTTAATTAGGCCGTCGCTTCTGCGAGGATACCTCCCACCAATCTTGCCCTGACCTGGCTGATTAGTTTGTGGTCAAAGTCTGCATTATACCTCCCGTGGACAGTCTAACCAGTTAGGAGTCGTCTAGGTCAAAGGTCTATCCTAACTTAGTTTAGAATTTTTTTTCTTTGTTTGCTTATTTGTTTGTGTTTATTATGTGATATGGATTATAACAATAATTTTTTCAATTTTAATGATAATCCATATTACACCTCTTTTTCGGATATTACCAATCTGGCATATCATAACTTTAACCAACCTAATGTGCCGGATTGGTCTTATCCGAATCAATATAAACCATGCCCCCAATCTTATAACCATAGTTTCCAGAATAATTTCAACTCTTCACAGAGTCAATCGGGATTCACCTCCCCCGAGTCCAATTTTCATCCAACTTGTCCTCCTTATCCACCTTGTCCACAATATTTCTAAGATTCATACTCAGTTCCACCAGTCCAAAATAAAAAACCATCAATTTTGGAAATGAGTATGCGTGAGTCTAAACAACAATCACAAAATCTGATGGACCCACAATTTCACCACCAATTCCAAAACAACACTTCAACTTTTCAAGATCAATTACAACAAAACGATGAACCAATCAACTATGAAAAGATGCTTGAAGCCATGATCAGGCTCAAAATGCTCGTAATCATGACATAAATATGATGGTCCAAACTCTACGTTCTCACCGTTTGACCAGTTCTGATGTCACTAACCATTCTGTTAGAGCCGAAGAGTCATGTTGTTTTGGAAAATAAGGTTCCATTTCTGCACAATCATTTGAACTTGCCCAAACTCCAATTTTGAAAGTGACATTGACAGTTTGGTAAGTTATCCCTTTCCTGAAATTAAACTTGAGAATGATTATGATCATGAACCTCAACTTAGTGATTCAATTCTACTTCCTGATT
Source organism: Agave tequilana (assembly GCA_038442645.1). Classification (NCBI taxonomy): domain Eukaryota; kingdom Viridiplantae; phylum Streptophyta; class Magnoliopsida; order Asparagales; family Asparagaceae; genus Agave; species Agave tequilana. The sequence goes on from JAVJIF010017564.1 coordinate 10,886, forward strand.
CAATTATGACTCCGGTGTCTTCACTTGATTTCAATCTTTTTTTCGAGTCAACATTGGATCCTGTGCCAATTCATAATAAAATTGAATCGCCTATATTTGATGATCATCATATTGAACTTGACTAATTTCATACTTTTGAAAGTCCCATTGACAAATTGGCAGGTTCTCATTTTTATGAAATTAAACTCAATGAGAAATGTGACCTAGATTCTCAAATTTGTGATCAGTTCAAATTCCCGAATCAATATTGATTTTTGTTTTGTTACCCGACTTGAGTAATATTTTAGAGTCAGTTTTGATTCCCACACCTGTCATTCTTAAACTTGAATCACCAATATTAAGTCACATTCCATTGTGGGAAAATGAATGTGGACTTGAGTTTCAACTTCTTGATTTGAACCCACTTCCTGAACTGATCTCGACTCCTGAACCTTTACTTGACTTAAGTCACTTTCCTGAGTTGGTATTAGTTCCCATACTTCTAAATTCCAAGTCAATCATTCCATCTTTTCAAACTCCATTTTGGGACAAGGCGGTTGACAAAATTGACTCCGAAATTAATTATGAAATTTGGAAATTAGATGAGATTAAATTTTTAATAAAAATAATTCATGTATACATCATTTTAGTGGGTTATATTAGAGAGATTTCTTTGGGTTCCTCCGAACTCTACGAAAAGTCGATTGGGCCGCTTTTCATGGACCAATCAGACCACCACCGGAACCACCACCTTAAGGTAGTATTTTCCTTCCCTTTCTTCTTTTTCATGCATCTATGCATTAATTCATACATTGAGGAAAATGCATGAGATAGGTGTGGGGGAGGGTTCTAACATAACTTAGGTTTTTCTTTTTATTAAAAAAAATTATTAACATTTTCTTTACTTTTAAAAACTTTTTGAAAATAGAAACAATATTTTGACATATTTTCTGTAAGAAAGTAAGTCAATTTTAAGGAATAGGAAAATCATAATTAGGATTTCTTATACTTGGTCAAAATAAGATCATTTGTTTGATTTCTAGGGTTAGGAAGATAATTTATCAAAGTAATTTAGTCTTGATGTAACACCCTGATCCGGCGGGTACGGAGACGTTACTGCGACGTATATACGCAGGTCAGAAATACCCTCACGTATATACGCTAAGCATCAGTACAGGCAAGAATCAGAGTACGGAAGCACGTGGTGCATTATACATTCCAACACATGAGTACAGTTACAAAGTTATCACCAGATGTGACACAATATTACAAGAATATTACATCACCAATATGGCACAAATGCAAGAATACAAGGATGTACAAGTATGAACAGTATAAATGGCGGCTCAGAGTCATAACAGGAAAACTCTAGAGCCGAACAAGGGGGCCTGGAAGGACGGGGCTCTGGATGGTCTACTGGAGATCCACGCTACCGCTGCGCCGCTCTGATCAGCAACTGGGAAATTCACACGTTCTAAGCTCCAAGACCTGGACATGAGGATCCAGAGGAGTCAGAACTCCCCAGCGAGTGGTGATGCCAAAGCCAGATAGCGAGTATGGATAAGCACATGTGTATCGATAAATCTGGATCATAAACATGAAAACCGTGTTGTGGCACAAGCATACAGGAGCAAGTGGATATACAGCAAATGATGTCAAGCAAGGAAGACTCATAGTATGATTAGATAAGAGCAGGAGACAGGTGGAATAGAATACAAATAGAAAGGTAGGATATGAATAGATATAGTATAATAATCATAAAACCGGAAATTCGAAGTAAAATCTGATACAAGCAAACATAGCAAGGCATACTACAGATCCATAGCTTATTACTCGTCTTACCCTGATGTCTAGATATGTGAACTAGCGTCCCAGCGCACATATATCCACATCTGAGTAAAGCAAGATTGTTATTGGAAACCAACGGGGGTATCAACGAACAATGTTTACAGTGGGTCTCGTACATACCCGGGACCACGGCCCAGGATTGTTCCATTGCTTGGTGGACGGAACCTGCCGCAAGGCGATCAGGAGGGTCTTATAGAATGCCCTTATCAAGATGGTACCAAGAAGGAGAGAGCCAGCACTCCCCTCGGTCGCCTGGAGGCCCACAGGTTAGACCGAAAGTTTTAGTTGCACAACATACCTAGTACCACTGTAAACACGAACATATATTGATAGCCGCAAGTTTCCCTCGACCCGATGTAAGTTGTTCCTTTTTATGATTTATTATGTAGTTATCAATTTACGGGAATAGCAGGTGCAAGACATGATCAGGAGTTCAGGAGTACATGAGTACTATAGATTCAGGTCATTGTATATGTATAATATAGGATAATAAGTATAGTATTCCCGTAAATGTGATAGTCACAGGTCAAGTATTAATATTTTAGGAGGCAGGTGATAAATCATGTCATAATAAGAAGTACGTGTCAAGTAGCAAGTCGGGCGTCAGGTGATGACACAACAGTTGTCAAGTGATACAGACAGGTGTCAGGTATTAGCATGTAGATAGTAGGTATCAAGCAAAAGCATGTCAAGTGTTAACATATCAAGAATGTACTTGGTAAGTGATAGAGTAATAGCTGAGCACAATCAAGCAGAGTTGAGCAAGCTGGAGCGAAGCTAATGTACAACACTAAGTGCTATCACGCTCGGCGTGGTGGTTACCGCTCGCAGCGTAGCTAGACACACGTGTCGCAGCAAGCGTATGAACGCCATACTACCGCTCACGAGAAAGCCATGCTCACGGGGTAATTACACTCGAACGGAGTAAGCGGTAAAGTGTTGACGCTAGGTCCGCCTACCAGGCATAGCATATAGAGAAAGTCTAGAGGACTTTATAACCTCAGAGGTTGTACCCAGAGGTTAGGCCCGAAGGCAAGGGTACCTGCAGAAAGTGGTAGCTCCAAACAACACAAATCGTGAATAATACAAGTCGACCTGATGAAACGGGAAAGTCAAGAGGAAAGCGAGAACACTCGCCTAAATCCTTGAAAAACACGGTGAAGTCCCTGATCTCTGGAATCAAGAAAATCAATGCGTCAACGCGTTTAAGAGAAAGTGATAGAGAGAGAGAGAGAGGAGAAAATCAAGAGAGAGAAAGAGAATGAGAGAGAGGAGAGAGAACTAGAGAGAGAAGTACATGGAGAGAGAGTGTGTACAGGGAGAGAGAGTATGTACAGGGGGACGCGGGTTTGAAAGTGAGACGCGGGGATCGCAGCGCAGGAGTCGCGTCGCGTAGATGCCACAAACGCGAAGTTCGAGACCCGCGTTCAAGTTATAACATGAGAAGAACGCGGGCGCAGACGTGGATTCCGCGTCGCGTTATCACGAGAAGAACACAGACGCGGGCATGAGCTCCGCGTCATGTTGATACAAGAAGGACACAGACGCGGGTATGGGCTCCGCGTTGCGTCGATGCAAGAACGCGAAGGTCGCGGTATACAATGTCAAGAACGCGAAGATTCGCGTTAAGGAATTGCTTGGACGCGGGGGTGAGATCCGCGTCAGCAATTTTCAGAGAGAGAAAGGGAGACAGGGAGAAGTGAAAGAGACGCAGGGAAAGAGTGAGAGAGACGCAGAGAATCAGAGAAAGAAAGGAAAAACAAGGAAAAATAAGAAGAAAGATAGAAGGAAAGAAAGGAAGAAAAGAAAGAAAGAAAGGAAAGAAAAGAAAGAAGAAGGGAAGAGGGGATGAGGGCCGGCGATGGCCGGCGGTCACCGGCGGCGGCCGGAGTTGGCCGGAGTTGGCCGGAGAAGGCGGCCAAGGCTCCAAGCCCAAGTCATCAAGTGGGGTGCAAGTATAGTTCATTTGGAAATTTGGAGTTTTGGAAATGGGATTTCGGAGAGCGAAGCAATAGCTCGTTAGAAAGAGCTCTCCGAGGGGAGGAAGGAAGTTGGCGTGGTTTGGCCAAGGAGGTGTAGGTGGTGGTGGAAATGGTGGTGAAGTTAATGGAGAAGATGGGTTATTTGGTGGAAAGGGAGGAAGAAGAAGGTGGGTGGTGGTGTTGTTGTTGTTGGAATGGAGGAGGAAATGGAGGAGAGAAAGGAGGAGTTGGTGGATATGGTGGTGGAGTTGGAGGGTGGAATGGTGGAGAATGGCCGACCAAAGGAGGGCACGGGGCTGTTTTCTTTTGGGTGCTGCCATTTGCTGGAAACAAAGAAGGAGAAGAAGAAATAATGAAAGAGAGAGAAGAAGAAAGGGGGGATATATATAAGGGGATTGTTTAGATTATAATATTACCATTGGAATGCCTTATATATAATGAGACTTGCGTCTCCATCTCCCAAACTTGCGTCTAGGCTAAAGAGAGCCAAACGCGGAAATTAATGTTGCGTCCAGCAGAAAACGCGAAAGTCGCGTTAGACAGAAAAGACAATAAAGCATGGTTGATAGGATTCAGAATTGATCTTGCAGGACAAGCATTAAATGCAGTATGGAGAGCATCCCCGCATTAAATGTTGAACCCAGGTGGGTGAAACTCGCATCTAGCGAGGAGAGAGAAAAATGGAAAAGAGAAAATTAAAATATCTGGATAAAATTCTGGTATCTGGGAAAACACCGAAAACTCCAGAAAAGTCCAAAAATTTAAGTAGCTTGGAAAGCTTCCCAAAAATTCTCAAAAATAATAAATATTATATAAAGATTTTTGGTCAAATTGGTTTTATAAATTCAATCCCATTTTTAAAATAAAAATCTAGAAGTCAACCGTTGACACCGGTGTACACTGGGTCGGCCGGATTTTGACAAAATCTGAAAAATCTCTGAAAATGTCTGAAAGGAGAAAATATAATTTTAAGAAGAAATATGAAAGTGGAATTTAGAAATTTGATTCCAATTATAAACTAAAATTCTTGGAATCAACTAGTGATACTGGCTGACACCAAATCCCGGGGAATTTTGATAAATTTAGAAAATTCTCAGAAAAGTATTTAGATAGAAAATGTGATTTTAAGAAGTCACAGGAAAGCTGTTTTAGAATTTCAACTCCGTTTGTAAATTAAAAATCCGAGAATCGAGCAGCGGTATTGGTCGACACCGGTTTTGAAGAATTCCAACTTTAATTCAGGAAAATTTCAGAATATCATAGAAAATCTAAAATATTAGAAAACGATATTTGAAACTGAAATCGGTCAAATCAGAATAACAGAAAGACCAAATCGAGCTATACTCTAGGATCGGGCTCCTGGTTCAGACTAGGGCTGACTCCGAGTTCACGAATCCGAATCCATGACAAAACATTCATATAAATAACTCATAATACAAAACAAATACAGGAAGTAAATCAAAAAATATGATCAGAAAATACGAATACGCAACTAAGTACATATTCCGGGAGCGGGGGTGTACACTCCATCCACCTTACAAAAAAATTGCGTCCTCGCAATTTCGATAAGGGGTAAAATGAACACAAAAAAAGATAGGAATGAGGATTATGCCAATCAAGATATGAATAACTGTGGGCTGTTCTCCCAGATCGACTGAATGGCTAACTCAGGACTGAGGCATCTCTGCACTTCTGCCGTATATATATATCCTCTGACGGTGCCATAATAATACTGATCTGCTGTTTGCTTATAAAAGAACACTGTCAGAACTTCAAAAGACTAACCCATTCTGAATAATATAAAGTGAGCTGACTTGGTGAGATAATCAATATTACTTCAATCAGACTGTGAACCAAAGCTGATGAAATCCATAGAAATTCGTAGTGCTGAAATCCATAATATAATATAAAACCCTGCATGGCATGATGTTGTCCTTGATAAAGAGTCTGCAGTAGAATTTTTGATGTGTTGCATACATAATAATTCCCCGAGTATAGACCAAAATACCTAAGGTAAAGAAAACTCTGATAATACTGAGCATGAATCAAGAAGACCAATAATTAAGAATTTCTGCATACTGGGCGTTGCTAACTCTGAAAGACATAGCCAAGAATATAGAATAACCCTGAAGAATTCTAGATACTGACTTCTGAATGATAACCCGACTGCAGATGGAACATGTAGAAGATATCTGAGCCATGCAAGATTGGTCGAATGGATCATTGACAAGGATCATGGCGATAGCTCAGATACAACGGTAAAATCACGTTCAGCGGATCCATGAAAACACGCTAGGTGAAAGAAATCTGAGGAACGGGCTAGAGTGCTAAGCACTGAAGGGACTAGCCACGGATGAAGCCTAGCCTAGATGAGGACATCGCGTAGCACTGCTCAGGCGTTAAGCATTAGGGTGCGGCGAAGCCAATGCTCTGCGAGGCTCGCATATGGCGAAGCTCACGCGGCAAAGCCAGCGCGTAACACAACGCTAAATGCTAAGCACCTGGGTGTAGCGAATCCCACACCCGGTTAGGTCCATGGGTGACTAGAGCATGACCCTCGCCTGGTGAGGCTAGCGGAGCCTATGGTCCACCAAATCAATAAAGACTGCCAGGAGTAAGTGGCTCTGAGAACACGATCAGGAAATTATAATAACCGAAATGTGTCCCGAATGCTGTCTTCTAAATAATAACCTGACTACATATTAGCTCTGAGAATACCCGAGTTCCATGAACATAGTCGAAGAAATCATGATCGCTATTGGAGTAATAGAAATGAAAAATACCATAACTCTGTCTGACAGAAGTCCTGATTCTGGAATACTGTTTTATACTGACACTCTTCATATACAGTCTATTTGATTATATAAGCGATGACTACTTCGCTTTATGTACTGGTCTCCCGTGTTGTATCCATAAATACAAGAATATAATGCGAGGCCGAAGATCGTCCAATATAAGACAATGTGATATATCAGAGTCGAGGAATGCCAGAACATAATGAGAGCGAACCACATCTGCCCTGCTGTTACCTCTCTAGTCTACGCATATCTTGAGTTGGCATAAGGATTACGAAAATTAGAATAGCAAAAATAGAAGAGATAGGAATAATGAAATAAAGAGGTAGACACGGACGGACTAAGATTGGTGATGTAGTGCAATGAGAAGGATATGATATAGAGAATTTACCAACTCCCGGACATGCTAAAATGGGGACAATGGTTACGGTCAGTACCGGGTTCCTTTTTCAGATATTGAGCATCCTTTTCTGTTCTCACTCTATCATATTGAGCATCCTGACTTCCTCTTCAGTCAGATTATATGTTTGCCTCCCTTTACCATGTGCCCTAGCTCTTGGTCTCTTTTGTGTATGACTCCATGCTGGATGCTGGGGATGAAGCGAGGTTATTCTGCCAGTAGGTCCTGGATTCCCTCCCAATGGTGGTACTGGATGTGTTGATCTGATCTGTGCGATGTTCTCTGCCTTCCTGAATAGACAGTCACTTTTCAATTGATCTTCGGGCCCGTATACGACATAATTCATAACCTTTCTTGCGGTTGCGTTGTAGATGCCCTGCTTCAGACACTACCCACATGTCATATGTTGAGGGCAAGTTTGGAGGGATGGCTTAGCTACTGGGGCATCCAGTGGCCTGTCTAAGTCTTCAACTTTCATCAACTGAGAGGGTCTCTTCGCCAACTTCATCTGCATCTCATCCTGATCTTTCTTTTTCAGGTCTATTCTACTTTCCGAGCGATGGCAAAAACTTGAGAATACTTCTTGGGCTGCTTGGGAATAAGAAACATCTTGATCCTCATATTCAGTGCTCACTACAATATTGCTCGCTCGGTTCTCCTTGTCAGCCACCATGTAAGACACCGACTGACTATGCCTTAGGAATTTTGCAGTGTACTTATTTAAGAATAAGATGGTAGAAGAAGAGATGATGGTATCGTTGTTGTTTTATCTATAAAAGAAAAGGAACCAAAAAGAGATAAAGAAAAGTGTTGATGCAAAAATGAAAGATAAAAATAAATAAAAGAAGAATATTTACCTCTACTGTTGAACCATAATAAAATTTACCTTAGCATCGAGTAAAGCAAAGTAGTAGAAAAGAATAAATGAAAGAAAGGCTTCGGTGAGATTGAGCACAACGAAGAAAAGTGGAAAATCTCCATTGATTGTCACCTTCAATATAAGCTTCTTGAAGAAAAGATTACAATAGTGTCACTCTACAATAACTCTTCCTCTCTTTTGATCATGTAACTCTCTCTAGCCTAAAAATAAAATAAAATAAAGAAAATAAAAATTACATTGAAGAAGAAAAGAAAACCTAAACTAAATCTCTCTCTGGAGTGGTATGCTTTCTGCCTTCGAGGTATGAGGGTATTTATAGGAGAAAATCAGAGAGATAAAAAGCGTATGAAGATAGGAATAGCTAGATATTTCTGAATTTGAATTCTTCCTTATCTCCAAACTTGATTTGATTTATCCAGAAATTCAATTCTGATCTGCAGCTTGTTGACGCATTGATTGCTACATATCACTTATCAAATGATAGAATTGGGAATGGTGATCAACAGAAGAATTGTAGCTCTTTACGTCATCTTTCTGTAACATTTTAAATCATCGGATTTGAGTTTCAGTAGCGAAACTTATGATTAAAATACTAAACTATATCCAGCCTGAATCTGAATTTAAATTACTTCATCTCATCCGTTGATCTTCTCTTTATCCATTTATCCTCTTGGATTTTCAGTTTGTCTTCTAGAATTGATAAGATATTTATTTATCTTCAGCAAAACCGATAGGATTTTTAAACAATCCATTTTTCTCTTGAAATTAGATGATATTATCTTATCTGATATATCCAGTTTTCAGATAAGATTGCTTCTAGAACCTTTGGATTTGAATCGATCCCTTTCTTTTGAACTTTTAAATTTAATTGGATAAATTTCATAATTATCTTCTCCCTATCATAACCTGCATGAATTAGGACATTAAGACAAGTTATTTGCAATATTCATTACAGAATATATATAGGAATGTAATAATATTTATGCAATATATGTGTCCAAACACGTAACCTACATGGGTCCTCTACATCCTGACGGTTATCAATCGGGAAACTTCCGAAAGACAAAGTCTTGCCTGACGAATCTCTCTGAAAGTAACATATATGAGTCCTCTACACCCTGACGGTTACCGACCGGGAAACCCCTGACAGACAAGAACTTGCCCTTAGCGAGTGGGTTTCCCCTCAACTGCGAATCTCCTCATAGGCTCACCAGGTGCTACACACTGAGTCATTTGATTAAGTTTATACCTGCATAAAAAATTCCGAATTTTAGAAATAGTGCAAGGTGCTCAATGCTACCGCTATAGCGAGTGGCTATGCGGGTCGTGATCCACAAGGAAGGACTAGCAATGAAAGCGTTTTATCTCTTTTAAGTTACTTAAAATAGTTAATTCTTCTCTTGTTCTTTAAAAGAAAAGAATAATATGTTATGTTAAATTGTGAAAGTGGTAGGTTGGAGTAGATGGAGAAAATAGAAAATAAAATTATACAAAGAAAGTGAAAAAGTGAATAGATTTGAGAGTTGATGATGATCTAAACTAAGGATTAAAAGAAAGAAAACAAAACTAAAGAACTTATCTACCTCTTCCAGTTGATGACTTACCTGGAATCCTTGTCAATGATGTACCTTTGCTTGAAGGCGAGTGAAGCATGACAGATGAGACTTCCCCATTCCCGATTTACACTAAAAAATGAAGGTGCAACTATACTACCATAGAAATGGTTATTCATCACCATAAGCCATCAACGACACTTACAAGTGCGAGGCAACTTCGAAGCTATTGAAGTCGTTTGGATTCACAAACACAGAAGAGAGAAGCAACAAAAACAAGAGTAGAAAAAAATCTTCGATTAAATTGAATGACAATGAAAGAAAAGAAGAATACTTACACCAGTGTCACTCTCAGTAAAAACATCACTCTTGTTCTCCATGAAACTATTCTTCGATCAGTTACATAAAAAATAAAAATTACATTTAAAAGAGAAAGAAAACCTAAGTTAAATCTATACAAAAATATATTCTATTCTCTGCTTGATCATCCCTTTTGCCTTCTGAAGTGGTGGTATTTATAGGTTGAAATGGATAAGGGAGAGTATGCTTGAGGATGAGATCAAATCGCTGGCCCAACAGAAAAGATCTTCTGATAAGATTGGAGATAACTTTGGAGATATGAATAAAATCGCTTGCCCAAAAGAAAAGATCTTCTGATAAGGTTGGAGATAATGCTGAAAATATATTTTGTTTATCTCTTAATCTTCAGTTAGATCATGTCTTATCTCTCTGAATCTTCTAAATATTCATTCCAATCTTTTAAATATACATTTGTATATTGATAAGGTTGCCTTTAGACTTCTGGATTTAATCTTATTTTCGTTGATTCTTCAGCTAATCGAGTTAATTTTCAAAATCTGATTTAACTGAAATAGATCTGGGATTATCTTCAAGCTAATCAAATATATCCAAATAAATCAGAATTTAACTCGAATTTATTTGGTCTTATCTATTCTCCCTTTATTAAAACAAACCTGCAAAATTAAGGCATTAAGACAAGATAATTAGCAAGATTTATAACAAGATAGATGTAGGAATGTAATAAAGAATAATGCAATAAATGTGTGCAATCACACCCCACACTTATCTTTTACTCGTTGTCGAGCAAAACATCAAAATCTAAACCTAAGAAATTATTAGACCACTTTCGCAGATCACGCGATTGCACTGAGCATGTGCAACAAGCCGTTAAACCTCTAGGTTTTTCCTAGAGGACGAGTTTTGTCTCGTGAGGGTTTTGAGTGGATTACACCTACAAAATCCATAAAGAAAGAGAAATAAAGTTTTAGTATTTCAAAAAGCATTTTGAAAAGGAGAGAAGATATTTGAAGTATTATTGTAAGAGTTCAAGTAATCTATAAGTTATAGGAAAACTGAATTTTTATTCCTAAATTTAGTCTCTATTCAAAAACTTATTATCAATCAAGGTAAGGGGTTAAACTTATATTTCTCATCTAATTTATTACTTTACCCCAAATCGTATTCACCTTCGTGACTGTGAATATTTTGATTAGGGGTTCTTTAACTCTATCTCTTATGCCTTATTTTTTTTATATATTTGGTGATATTATTCCTTAGTTCTATTAGACTTTCTAATTTGTCATGTAACGAGCCTTTAGTCGGTGACACCCAAACCAGATGGTCTTAGGGCACCGGGTGAGAAAACACCCCAAGGACTTAAGAACTCGAGCAAATAAGGCCACAAAACTAAGGATTTTATTATATGGACCGCTTTTAGGCGTGAATACTTATGCCTTATGAGGCACAAAATCCAACTTAATCAGAGGATTTTTTATATATATAATTTTTATATTATTATTATTTTTAATATGGCATAAGAATCTTTATTTTTGAACCCTGAGTGTGTAAGTATTATAAAGTTGCATATTTCATCAAGGTAAAGATCAAAACTTAATTACTTTTTTAAGTTTTCTTCCTAACCCTAGAAATCAAACAAATAATCTTATTTTGACCAAGTATAAGAAATTCTAATTATGATTTTCTTATTCCTTAAAATTGACTTAATTTCTTAAAAAAATATGTCAAAATATTGTTCTTCTTTTCAAAAGTTTTTAAAGGCAAAGAAAATATTAATTTTTTTATTTTTTTAAATAAAAAGAAAACATATGTTATGTTAAAACCCTCCCCCACACCTATCTCATGCATTGTCCTCAATGTATGAATGAATGCATAAATACATGAAAAAGAAGAAAGGGGAGAAAAATATTACCTTAAGGTGGTGGTTCCTGTGGTGGTCGGATTGGGTCAAGCGTTGCTACCCAATCAAGATAATGTGGTGATTCACAGAACCCACCTTTATTAACCTCTTTTTTATATACATAATTACAATCTCCAATATGAATAGGATCATGAAAGACCCTATCATAAAACTTATCCCCTTTACATGACTAGTCTTGAAAAATCATCATAGAGTCATCATGGTCTATACCTATGTCTAACAAAAGAATGTGACTTGGTGGAATGGTTGTCTTGGGCTCAAGAATGATATGTTCGGAAACCAATACTAGCTTGGGAAAATCAACTTTGGGTTCGAGTGTCAGTTTTGATTCAAGAGTTGAGTCCAAATCAAAGAATTGAGATTCACATTCTTTTTCCATCAGTAGAATGTGATTATCTAAATTTGATGATTCAATTTCTAGATCTATGGGTACGAGAATAAATGTTGGCTCTAGAAATTGGTCCAAATTAGGTAATGATATCGGAGTTAACATAGATTCAACAATGGAAACTGAATCATAAGGTTGGGGATCAGGGTCACATTCACATTTAAGTTCAATCTCATGGAATGGAAAACTTGCCAATTTGTCTAAGGTTTGGAATTAGTCAACTTCAAGTCTGTGTGATGAAATTGACTCTTGGTTGAAGTCTTCAAGACACCATGATTCTTCGTTCCTATTAATATGGCTAGGGCAATCGGGAATGGTCAAATATGTGTTAGGTAGAGTTTTCTCATTCCTTTCTTTCCTTATGCTGATCAAACTATTCATTTGTGATTCTAGCCTATTGACAGATTGGTTAAAATTATTTTCGAACTGGATCAGGTTTTCATACTCCTATCTAAGTACACAGGTTCTTCTTCGTGTTCTAGGACTTGGAACATGGAATAAGGATCTTGGATTTGGAAGTCTTGTCCATCATTTTTAGCTTTTGTTCTTGAGACTCAATCATGACTTCTATACTCTTCATAACCTCAGATTTTTCTTCTATTGGTTAATCATGACTAGGAAAATTATAGGCTGAATGTTGGAATGGTGGTTGACAATATGACTCCAGGCAGTTGTATCCCCATTAACTTTGTGAAGGGTAGTGATGATTATTCCAGTTTTGTTCATAATATTGGAACTGGGGTATATATTGATCGGGATAAAATCAACCTGGCACACTTGATTGGTTAAAGTTATGATATGCTGGGTTAGCTATATTCAAAAAAGACGTTGAGGTGTAATATGGATTACCATTAAAATTGGAAAAATTATTATTATAAGCCATATCACATAAGAAATGTCAAAAACAAACAAAGAAAAACAAACAAATAAACCACAAGTAAAAAAAAAAATCTAGCCTAAGTTAAGATATACCTTAGACCTAGACGACTCCTAACTGGTTAGACTATTCACGGGGGTATATTGCAGAATCTGACCACAAGTAAATTGGCCAGGTAGGGGCAAGATCAGTGAAAAGTATCCGTGCTTAAGCAACGAGCCTAATTATGCCAAATTACTATTCTTCGAGGTTTCGCCTCATCAATCTCCAACCTTTGACGCTGATTTGACAAGAGTCGAATTCTAATCAACTTCTCCCTTAGGTCAGTCTCCTATTGAGTCCGAGATGTCCCTAGGGCCAACGTCTGCTCAGTTTTAGTTAGCTTGGGTTATTGAGTGAGGAGATTGTTTGTGGGCTAAAGGAGGGTAATGACTTTCCCACCTTATCTTGTTGATAGGACAAGCCCTTAAATCAATTTAGTGCAACGTGTACATGAAAAGGAACACTTAAGCAATGTAAACAACTCAAAAATGTTCCTATACTACATGCTATGCACACATACCTTTTCTCCAGCTTTCTTCAACAGTAATGTAAAATGTAAACGAATTAGACACGTGCCTAAATGCAAGTCTAAATATTTTTTAGCATTTATAAGCAACAATTTACTGTTGAGGTTAGAAATGCATGTACAGTGAGTCAAACAAGGAAATAAATAGTTACAGATATTTTACTTTACAATTCAACCAACCTACAAAAAATACAAGTTAGTAGTTCACTCAGATTACTGCGGAATGCAGCAAATCTTAGGGCTTCTGGGCTCTGCTTTCTTGAGCAGAGTCCAGGGCCACTTATATGTCCAATGCAGAAACAAATTTTCTCTTGTTGTTAAACTTGTACACCAAGAACAGAGAAGAAAGTTAATCAATAAAGTAAATAAAAAAGAGTTACTTACCGTCCCTCCCTGGCAACGGCGGCAAAATTTGATTGAGTTTAGACCTGCACAAAAAATACCGAATTTCAGAAATAGTGCAAGGTGCTCAATACTACCGCTATAGCGAGTGGCTATGCAGGTCATGATCCACAATGAGGGATTAGCGATGGAAGTGTTTTGTAAGTTCTCTTTTAAGTTACTTAAATTAATTAAAGTTCTTCTCTTATTCTTTAAAAGAAAAGAAAATAAGTTATGTAAAATTGTGAAAGTGGTAGGTTGAAGTAGATGGAGAAAATAGAAAATGAAATTATACAAAGAAAGTGAAAAAGTGAATAGAGTTAAGAGTTGATGATGATCTAAACTAAGGATTAAAGAAAGAAAAAGAAAACTAAAGAACTTACCGAGCTCTTCTGGTTGATGATTTACCTGGAATCCTTGTCAACGATGTACCTTTGCTTAAAGAAGAGCGAAGCATGACAGATGAGATCTTCTCCATTCCCAATCTACACTAAGAAAGGTAGGTGCAAGCTATACTACCATAGAAATAGTTATTCATCACCATAGGCCATCAACGACACTTATAAGGGTGAGGCAACTACGAATCTATTTGAGTCGTTTGGATTCACAAACACAGAAGAGAGAAGCAACGAAAACAAGAGTAGAAAAAAACTTCGATTTAATTGAATAACAATGAAAGAAAGGAAGAATATTTACACCAATATCACAATCAGTAAATGCATCACTCTTGTTCTCCCATGAAACTATTCTTCGATCTCAGTTACATAAAAAAATAAAAATTACATTTAAAAGAGAAAGAAAAACTTAAGTTAAACGTATACAAAAATCTATTCTATTCTCTGCTTGATCATCCCTTTTGCCTTCTGAAGTGGTGGTATTTATAGGTTGAAGTGGATAAGGGAGAGCATGCTTGAGGATGAGATCAAATCACTGGCCCAACAGAAAAGATCTTCTGATAAGGTTGGAGATAAGGTTGGAGATATAAATAAAATTGCTTGCCCAACAGAAAAGATCTTCTGATAAGGGTGTAGATAAAGCTGGAAATATATTTTTGTTTATCCCTTGATCTTCAGTTAGATTGTGTCTTATCTCTCTGAATCTTCTGAGTATTCGTCCCAATCTTTTAAATATACATTTGCATGTTGATAAGGTTGTCTTTGGACTTCTGAATTTAATCTTATCTTTGTTGATTCTTCAGCTAACCGAATAAATCCTCAAAAATCTTATTTAACTGAAATAGATCTTGGATTATCTTCAAGCTAATCAAACATATCCAAATAAATCAGAATTTAACATAAATTTATTTGGTCTTATCTATTTTCCCTTCATTAAGACAAATCTACAAAATTAAGACATTAAGACGAGATAATTAGCAAGATTTATTACAGGATAGATGTAGGAATGTAATAAAAATAATGCAATAAATGTGTGCAATCATCATTCCAAATGCTACAAAGCAAGACAGCTTCAAAGAAGTAAAAAAGATCACAATTATAAGCAAGGTAAGATTTGAACAAAACTATCATTGATTGTCTCATCTATGTATTACAAAGTTTCTATATTACATTCCTCCTCTTACAAATGCGGAACGTCTAACAAATGTGATATAAGTACAAGTTTTGATTTACATGTATGTGTTCTTCCTGAGAGAAAAAGTAGGGGCGCTCATTATCACGTCCCTGGCCGTGTCCTGGTGATAACTCCTAAGTAAGCAATCCACCAGAGCTGGACGAGCAACGACACTGAGAACTCTCAGGAAAACCACCAGCAAGGAGAACCGCGATCAAATTGCAGACTGAAGCCTACAATGCGAATGAGGATACCTATGCCAAGACCGTAACCCTAGAGCGGAGATGGACAGGGAGGTGGCACCCCATAAGAGCGCAAATGATCGACCTCTGATACTAGAGCTATCGTCGAATACCCTTATACTCCCTGCTACATATATACTGCAAGAAAATAAAGGAGGTCAAACCTAAACTTCACCCCATTCTACTCCGACTAAAGGCTAGACATACAGACCAAGCAGAAGATAGTTTATTCCTTGTCCATTCCCACGGCTTGGCCTCGTCGCAAGAACTGAGACTGCTGGTTACCCCATTGATTAGTCTACGATTTTGCATTATTACATCGTATTTTTCTACCAATTTATGAATAAAATGACGCTTCTCACCCGTGTTTTGGTCTATTTTGCAGATAATAAAGAGTTCAAGGGCAAAGTTGGAATAAAAGCCTAATTAAACCCAATTTTGGGTAATTAAATCTCATTTTCTTGGAGGCCAAGTTAGAGAGTTTCTAGAAGACATATTGGATCTAGAAATTGGGGCGAAGCTGAAAAAACCCGGATCCAATTCACCCAAAACCGGAGATTATTAGGAGTTCCTCGCAGCTGGACGAAACCACGGACCAAATCAGGGACCTAAGTCCCTGCTATTGTTGAGCAAACATGACAATTACCGAGCAAGCACGACATTTTGGTGGGCCCACGTGTCGATCTTTGATGCGTGGCCTCGTCTCACCTTCCAGATACTTCTTCTGCCTATAAATACTACAAGGTTTGTCCAGAAACGGGAACGGAGGGCTGTAGGCTAGGGTTTTCTTCTCTTTAGTGTAGGCTAGTATAGTTCTTCTTCTTCTTGTATTTGTATTTTTCTTTCTTTTAGAACTTGTAGTAGGGTTGAGTTGATTCTGGAAGGATAGAGAGATATTAATGTAATAGAGAGTGACAATCTATGTAAATTTGTCTCCTTTCTCCTCTATTGTAATCTTCTCCATCTTTTACATGATGCTTAGCTAGTTTTCTTCTCATGACAACTAACTACTAACCACTAACTGGCTAACCACTTACTTGATAATCCACATGAATCTAATAATCTCTATTAGGCCTTGATCTTGCAAGAGCCATTGATGGTTCATGATGATGATTCTAACATTCTAACATCTAACCACTAACTTGCTAACTTGCAATGCTAACTTTTTTCATGATCACCTCTAACCGGTTCTGATGATCTAATAGTAGCTTGCATCTGTTTGTGGTTTGGATGTTGATGAACAATCTTATGAGCCATACTTTGTATCGTTTCTTGAGGTCAAGGATTAGTGATGGCCAAGGATCCATATGAGATAACTATCACTAAGAGGTTAGCATGGTAGTAGAGCAATTAGTAGTTAGAAACTATGAGCTTTCTTTCATAGCTTTCTTCTCATTTTCACTTTGATAAAAAAACCATTCTTCAACATAAAAATTCTATTTTTATTTCATCTCCTATCTCTTCTACTTCTTTTCTTTTATTTTTTATTTTTAAACAATTTTCTAAATCACTTCACCACACTTTCCACTTCTTGTTTGACTTTTTTTTCTAGCACCTTGTTTTCTTCCACCGATTCCAACCCTCTTATTTATTATTTTTTTCATTGCCGTTTTCACCGCCTTCTCCACCTATCACTTTTAAATTTTTTTCTTTTCTTTTTCTCATTCTTTAAACAAAAAAGAACCTGTTAATATAACACGGGAATAAGAACCGTTAATGCCTCTATCACGTTCCGTCCCTGTGGATTCGACCGTTGAGCCAATACTATAACGGAAGTATCAAGGGAACATTAGCACACACGCTTTTACACTGATTTCAAAACACACATTTCAAGTGCTTGGTGGTGATTGAGTTAAAACCTACACACAAAAAATACAAACTTTAGAACTTAAGAATAGAATGTGCAAGTACTTAATACTACCGCGATAATAAGTGGCTATGCGGGTCGTGATCCACAAGGAGGGACTAGCGATAGAAGCTTTTTAGTATGTTCTCTTTTAGGTTACAAAAATGGTTAAAAATTCTTCTTTAAGTTCTTGAAAAGAAAAAAAAGTTATAATCAAGTTAAGAAGAAAGCGGTAGATTGAGAAAGTGGAGAAAATGAAAAATGGATTTATACAAAGAAATTAAAAAGAGTGATAAAGAGTTGGGAGATTGTTGTGTTGGTGATCTAAACTAAAGTTAAAAGAAAGGAAAGAAAACCTAAAAGAAATACTTATCTCCTTTGGCCAAATACTTACTTTGAATCTGTTCGACGATGTTACCTTGAAGTGGAGGCAATCAGCGCATAGCCCATAAGAGTTGATTCCCGTCTCTACCACATTACATCATCAAGACGATACAAGTATGAAATGATACAGACTGAGACTAAAATCTATCGTCATGAGCTATTAGTGGCACTCACAAAAGCAAGGCTCTTTCGATGCTATAAGACATGTGGATTGCACTTGGTACCAAAAGGAGAGAAGTAGAAAAGAAGAAGAAGAACACAAAAACAAAGAAAAGCATAAAGATGTTACCTTTGATTGCTTGTAGAAACTATAAAAGAAAGGAGGAGGTTACGTCGTTGTCACTCTCAACATAAGTCTCTCTCTCTCTCTCTCTCTTACTTACATGAATCTCAGTCTAACCTATGCTTACAAAGAAATAAAAATTACATAAAATGAAAATAAAAACCTACACTAAAAAGAATAAAACACTGATCTAAGAATCTATCTCTGCTTGATCGTCCTCTGCCTCTGATGTGTGGAGTATTTATAGCATAGAAATGGATAATAAAATGAGTCAAAGATAGGGGAAACTCGCTATTTCTGAATTTGAATCATCCCCTTATCTGCAAACTTGATTTGATGTAGATATTCAATTCTAATTTGTAGCTTGTTGGCGTATTGATTACTGAACATAACTTATCAAATGATAGAATTAGAAACAGTGATCAACATAAGAGTTGTAGCCCTTTAAGTTTTCTTTTTGGATCATCTTGAATCATCAGATTTGCATTTCAGTAGCGAAAATTATGATTTAAATACTAAAATATATCCAGTTTGAATTTGAGTCAAAATTGCTCCATCTCATCCATTGATCTTCTCCCTATCCATTTATCCCTTTAGATTTTGAATTTGGACTCTGTATTTGATGTTATACTCGGTTTATCTTTAGCTAACCAAAATAGATTTATAAAAATTCGAATTTTATCAGTTTTCATTTGGTGTTATCTTTCTGATTTGCTCTGATCTTCAGCTAAACATTTGCCCTAATCTTTGATTTGATCTGGATGTGTTGATATCCTCAGCTAACCAAATAGATCCAGTTAAATCTGATTTTAACTGGTATTTATTTGGTTTAATCCTCTTTCTCTCTGTGATTATCTTCTGCAAAATAGACATTTAAGATAAGGATATTAGCAGATTTATTATACGATAAATATAGGAGTGTAATGAAAAGAATGTAAAATATGTGTATGATCACACCTCCACATCTATCTTTTGCTCGTCCTCGAGTAAAATAAAAAAAACTAAACCAAAAATTATTAGACCATTTTCGCAGGTCACGCAATTGCACTGAGCATGTGCAACAATTCGTTAAACCTCTAGGTTCTCCCTAGAGGACGAGTTTTATCTCGTGAGGGTTTTTAGTGGATTACACCCATAAAATCCATAAAGAAAGAGAAACAAAGTGTTAGTATTTTAAAACACATTTCGAACGAGAAAAATATTTGAAGTATTATTGTAAGAATTAAGGAATCTATAAGTTATAGGAAAACCGAACTTTTCATTCTTAAGCTTAGTCTCTATTCAAGAACTTATTATCAATCAAGGGAAGGAGTCAAACTATATTTCTCATCTAGTCTATTATTTTACCCTAAGTTATATGCACCTTTGTGACTGTGAAATTTTGACTCGGGGTTCTTTAACTCTAACTCTTATGCCTTATTTTTTTTAATTTTTGGTGATATTATTCCTTAGTTCTATTGGGCTTTCTAATCTGCCCATGTAATGAGCCTTTAATCGGTGACTGCCAAACCAAATGGTCTTAGGGCACCGGGTGAGAAAACACCCCAAGGACTTAAGGACTCGAGCAAATAAGGCCACAAAACTAAGGATTTATTATATAAACCACTTTTAGGTGTGAATACTTATACTTTATGAGGTACAAATACCCAGCTTAATCAGAAGATTTTTATATATATTATATATATATATATATTCTTTTTTTAATAAGGCATAAGAATTTTTATTTTTAAACCCTAAGTGTGTAAGTGTATAAAGTATGCATATCTCATCAATGTAAAAATCAAGACTAAATTACTTTTTCAAATTATCTTTCTAACCTTGAAAATCAAACAAATAATCTTATTTTGATCAAGTATAAGAAATCCTATTTATGATTCTCCTATTCCTTAAAAATGACTTAAATTTCTTACAAAAATTATGTCAAAATATTGTTTCTATTTTCAAACAGTTTTTAAAAGTAAAGAAAAAGTTAATAATTTTTTTAATTAAAAGGAAAACCTAAGTTATATTAGAACCCTCCCCCACACCTACCTCATGCATTGTCCTCAATGTATGAATTAATGCATAGATGCATGAAAAAGAAGAAAGGGAAGAAAAATATTACCTTATGGTGGTGGTCTGATTGGGTCAAGCGTTGCTACCCAATCAAGATAATGTGGTGGTTCACGGAACCCACCTTTATTGACCTCTTTTCTATTT
Organism: Agave tequilana; assembly: GCA_038442645.1. Taxonomy (NCBI): domain Eukaryota; kingdom Viridiplantae; phylum Streptophyta; class Magnoliopsida; order Asparagales; family Asparagaceae; genus Agave; species Agave tequilana. Next base: position 31,299 of record JAVJIF010017564.1, read on the forward strand.
ATATATTCACAGTCCCCAATATGAATAGGATCATGAAATATCCTATCTTAAAACTTACTCCCTTTACATGACCAGTCTTGAAAAATCATCACGGAGTCATTATGGTCTATCCAATGTCCAACAAAAGAATATGACTTGGTGGAATGGTTGACTTGGACTTAAGAATGATAGGTTCAGGAACTAATACTGACTCAGAAAAATTAACTTTGGGTTCGAGAGTCAGTTTTGGTTCAAGAGTTGAGTCCAAATTCAAGAATTGAAACTCACATTCTTCTCCCATCTATGGAATGTGACTATCCATAATTGGTGATTCCATATCTAGATCTATAGGTACGGGAATAAATATTGACTCAGAAAATTGGTCCAAATTGGGTAAGAATATCAGAGTCAACATAGATTCGAAAATGAAAACTGAATCACAAGGTTGGGGATCGGGTTCACATTCATAATGAAGTTACTTCTCATTAAAATGGAAACTTGCGAACTCGTCAATGGGTTGATATTAGTCAAGTTCAAGGTATTGTGGTGAAATTGAATCTTCATCAAAGTCTTCAAGATACCATGATTCTTGGTTTTCATCAATATAGCTAGAAGTGTTGGGAATAGTCAAAGATTGGGTAGGGAGAGTTTCCTTATTTCTATGTATGTTTTTCAATCTACTAAGTCTTGCTTCTATCATATCGAGTGGATTATTTTGAAATTGAATCATGAATTTCATACTCTTTTCTAAGTCGGCATGTTCTTCTTGAAAAATAGAGTAAGTATTTGTGACTTGAAAATTTTGACGGGATTTTGAGTCTTCTAAAATTTGTATTCGTCGCTCAAGCTCGTCTAAGGCTTCCATCCTCTTTTCTCAGTTAATTGATTTTTCTAATGGTTGTTCGGGAGAAGGAGTATAGGAAGGTGGATGTTGGTAGGGTGGTTGACGATATGACTCGGGGGAGTTGTATCCCCATTGACTCTGTGAAGAGTAGTGATAATTATTCCAGTCTTGTTCATAGTATTGGGACTGGGGCATATATTGATTCGAATAAGACCAATCCGGCATACAAGGTTGGTTAAAGTTATGATATGTCGGGTGGGTAATATCTGAAAAAGAGGTCAGGGTGTAACATGGATACCATTAAAATTGGAAAAATTGTTGTTATAAGCCATATCACACAAGAAGTGGCAAAATCAAACAAAAAACAAACAAATAAACAAACAAAAAGATAAAAAATCTAACCTAAGTTAGGGTAAATCTTAGACCTAGATGACTCCTAACTAGTTAGACTGTCCACGGGGGGTATATTGCCGAATCTGACCACAAGTTAATCGGCCAGGTAGGGGCAAAATCGGTGGGAGGTGCCTAAGCAAAGAGCCTAATTATACCAAACCACTAACCTTCAGGGTTTCACCCCTCAATCCCCAACCTTAGACTGTTGGCCCAGAGGCCTTCCACTCTAGTTTTGATGATGATTAACTCATATAGTTATAGTTACTAATAATCTTGTGATATTTAGCTTCAGATATTTAATCAAGATATTAGTAGGTGATTAGCTTCAACAAAGGTGTTTTGGAGCTTTCACATGGTGATTCAAGAGCTCGAGCGTCAAGTTCATATCTAGCACTCGGTTGGAGTCAAGCTCGGGGAATCGCGTTTGGATCGAGTCAACTAGGAGACGGCGTTCTACAAGAAGACCTCGGTTTGTTTTAGAATAGTTAGTTTAGATCCATTGTTAAAGATTAGATAGTGTGATATGCTCAAGTTCACAACACACACACGTTTCATGTTTTGGTTTTCGGTTTTTGCTTTAACCGATCTTGGTTTTCATGAATAGATATTATATCAAAATAAGTTTACATGGTTTAATGTATATTAGATTTGATCTATATACATGTATGCTTCATATTCAAAGAAAAACTTACTTTGATAACCTATTCATGTATTTGGGTTTTGTATTTAAACAAAACTTATTTTCGGATTTAATGTCAAAAACATTGATATATATCTTTATATGTATATTGGATTCTATCCATATACAATATGCTTCAAAGTTGTTTAAATATCATGTTTTGTATTTGCAAGTGTTTTGGAGAAAACGGTTTTCCATTTCAAAAGTCCAAGTTTTGGAAAATACGATTTTTGGTTTTCAGCAAAATTTGTAAGACACAAAAATAGTTCAAAATATTTGTAACTTAGTTTGATTTTTACTCAAACAAGTTTGTATTTCAAAGATCATACAAGAACTGATTTTTATGGAATTTATGTGATTTTATGGGATTTTATAAAGGATAAAAACCCTAGTTTTTAAGTCCCACAATTGGCTGGCTGGCAAGCTGCCGGTCGACCGGGCCGGTCGACCGTAGCAGTGAGCGGTCGACCGGGCCGGTTGACCGACGTGCACAGAATGTGCACACAGCCTTGCTGGGGAGGCCGGTCGACCGCCAGAGAGCTCTACTATCTGGAAATGCCTCCGGTCGACCGGGCGGTCGACCGGGCAGAGAGCCTGCTCTCTGTTTCCAGACTCGGTCGACCGGCCAGAGAGCCGTTGCTCTCTGGTTCTGAGCTCGGTCGACCGGGCGGTCGACCGCTGGGCTCAACGGTCAAAAATTTGACCGTTGGCCGGTCGACCGGCCGGTCGACTGGAAGGCCAATCTGGCCTTTTTCAGCTGCCAACGGGCAGATTTTCAAATAGGCTATATATACCCCATTTGAGTTGGTTTTTGAATAAGAATTTTAGAGCAAAAATTTTCTACTTCTCTAGTGTTTAGACAGCAAGTTTTCAAAAGAGTTTTGGGTTCAAAAGATCTTTCTTCTTTTGTTTTAAAGTGTTGGAAAATTCAAAGAAAAAGAGAGTATTTGGGAATTGGTATTTGATCTTTATTTCAATATCTATCTTGTGATTTTCCCAAGTATTTTTCTTTGTTGTTTTCATTTCCAAACACTTTATTTTCTGACTTGATATTATCATATCTATCTATCTATTAGGATCTTAATTTGTGAGAAAATTAGTTTGTGGTTGTGGAAACCACCAAGTTGTAAACCCTCCTTGATTTGTGATATCTCTCTAGTGAGAGGTGCTTGTGGGTATCCCTCTAGTGAGAGGTTGATAGTGGAGGTTGTGTTGGTATCCCTCTTAGTGAAGAGGTGGATTGTGTTTGTTTGGCTTTGTGCCTATCCCTCATTTGTGAGGTTGATATTGTGTAGGCTTAGTGCCTTGCCTCTAAGTGTAGAGGTTGTATTGGTTGAGAGAGGAGTTATGTACTCCCAATTGTATTTACCCCAAATCCTCAGTGGAGGTTCCCTGTGTGGGAAGTCCTGTGTGGACGAGTTAGTGAAAATCCTTCTGTGTGAAGGCGGGGGCGTAGAGCTGTGTGCTCGAACCTCGAAACATATCTCGGTGTTTGCGTTTGATCTACTTTCTCTAACTCTTTCTCTGATATATTGTGCCTTGCATTAATTCATATTGTCATATCACTTATATGCTTGGTTGTGTTTGTTTGTGTGCCTTACTGTGTTTAACCACGAGAGCTTCATATAGCACCTCAACTCTTATTCAGAGGAGTTAGTCCAGAGCCCTTCACCGGGAATTCGGCTACACTCGTTTGTTACACAAAGTGTGTTGCAATTAAGTTTTAATTTCCGCATTATTGTTCATAGATTAGCCGTACACCTATTCACCCCCCTTCTCGGTGTACTTTCAATTAGTATCAGAGCCTACGCTCCTGATATTAGGTTTAACCACCTAGGAGTGTGATCTTAGTTTTGCTAATCTATTATTTGCATTTGCACATATATTGTTTACACACACTCATGGACTTCATGACCCCACCTATGTTTGATGCTTCCAACATTGTTGTTTGGAAGGCTAGGATGTCCATGTACCTAAAAACCCTAGGCTTGCATGTTTTCCTTACCGCTACTAAGAAATTCTATCTTGGTAATAGCAAGCATATAGAGGCCAATGCACAAGCCCTTGAGGCACTTAGAAGCACGCTCAATAAAGAATATCTTATGTTGGTTTCTAATTGTGATTCTGCCTTTGCAGTGTGGAACACGTTGACCTCCTCCGAGCTTCAAACGCCCAACATTATAGAGAAGGAATCTAGTGAGGATGAATCCGAACAACGTTGCAACATGGTCCAAGGGAATGACTCCCTTGAGGTACTTTCGGATACTCAACTAGATAGTGCTAGCTCTTCTTTTGATGATCTTGATAGTATGGATGCCGATGCATTAAATGAAGAGTTATCTATTGTTTGTGAGAACCTCCTTGAAAAATATAAAGTTTTGAAAAAGAAAACTTGTAAGTTAACAAAAGAAAATAAGGATTTATTTTCAAAACTTAAGTTGGCTTTACAAGAGAAGGTTGAGATTTCAAATGAGTGTGACTCTTTGAAAACCCAACTTGAACTTGTTTTTAAATGAAACAAGATTTTGAAAAATAAAAATGATTGTGAAAATGTTTTGAAGAGAAATGAAACTTTAACTTCAAAACTTGATTTTGTTGTAAAAGAAAATGAATCTTTAAAAATGAAAATTATTTCTATTTCAAAGGATTTAGATTTGGTTTCTAAGAAAAACATTTCTTTGCAAAATGATATAGATTCACAAGTTTGCCATGCTAGTGTAGCTTCACCATCTAACTTACCTATTGCATGCACCTCTTCTATAATTAAAAATGATATATCTATGCTTAAGAAGAGTGTTGATTATTTGGGCTCCACTTTGAGCCATTGTGCCATGAACCATACACGTTTGGAATCTATGTTTTAAAAGAAACAAGTTCCTTCTATGCATGCACACAAACCATGGCATACACATGCTCCTCACGTTCACACTCATCACACAATGTATGCTCATGTGTACACATGTACACATTGTGGACTAAGGGCCACCTTGCTAAATTTTGTTATGATAGGATACATGATTCTAATTTAGCAAATAAGTTTGTTTGGGTTAGGAAAGGAGATAACCCCCATGGACCCACAAGAGTATGGGTACCAAAGACCACTCCTATTTATTTGATGTAGGTGTGGGCTCTCACATAACGTGAGAGCGATGGTGCCTTGAGGTGGATGCGTTCCGAGCTTAAAGAGGACTATTTGGATGCATCACTTTCAAGGGGAGTTTGGTGGGAGGACCACCTTGGTTTGGAGATATAGAGATGTGCCATATCGGTTTTGGTAACGATCTCTAACTCCTCATTTATGTTTGCATGCTTTCATACTATTCATTTTTAGCATGTTTTGATTAGTATGTTAAATGTCATGATTATTAGACTTGTGATATGCATGATTAGTATTTGAGATACTCATGTTTATATGAATTTATATTTAAGTGTTCTCACTTTAGTTTTGTTGGCCCAAGAGGTTACACTCTCCATTTGTTTAGAGTTTTGATGATAACAAAACACTTAGGAGCTATATGGTACTAATAAGTTGTTTAAGATAAAGTTTTAGGTTTGAACCATTTATGATGGCCATTGCTTAGCTCTTGGAAGATTTTCTAGATTCATGGAGCAAATAAGGCAAATGGCACAAGAAGGAATGTTCATAAAAGAGAAGGCTCTAGCAAAGCATTGCATGGCTCAAGACTTCAGTTTGGCTCAAGAGACTTCATTAGATTTATTTTTAGTCTTATAGTTTTGTTAAAGGATAGTAGATAGGTTGAAGCTCATGTTCCTATGCACAAGTTTTTGCGCACATGGTTTTTCCAAACATTTCTCCTATAAATTTATAAAAAATATTTTTAAATAAAGTTTATTACTTACAAACTCCATTTTATGTATTATACCTAGTTATGACAAAAACTATTTTTAAAACTATCCCAAACTCTTCAAAATCTTTTTCAAAATTTCAAGTTTCGACCTGAGCCGGTCGACCGACTCTATGTCAGGTCAGATCGATCGACCGACCGGTCGACCGGGATTCTGACCGTTGGGTGCGTGCATGTGTGCACGTTTCCCGGTCGACCGGACGGTCGACTGGACCCAACTACGGTCGACCGACCTTCGGCCGACTGTAAGCAAGCAACTCTATGTTTGTTGCGGTCGACCGTGGGCCGCAACGGCTCTTTTTATTTGAAACCCGGTCGACCGGCCGGTCGACCGAGAGTGGGTTTTCTGCCATAATGGCTAGTTTTTTAAAACACGTTTTATTTCATTCTTTTTCGTTTATAAACAAATTTTGGGGATATTTTATGGGTCAAATACTTCCTAATTACTATTATATGATTTTACTCTTTAAACCCTAGCTCTTTCCTATAAATAGGGGTGATTAGGGTTATGTTTAAGACAACAAGCATTTGCAAAATACTCAAGTTTTAAAAAGGCTTTCAAAAGAGTTTGGTTCTTGGTTTTTGTGCTGAAAAATCTCTCTCATCTCTGAAGTTTTAGTTTCAAAACTCTCTCAAATTCTTTTTTTTCCACTAACAATATTTGAGCTTCAATCCTACACATTGTTCTATAGGGTTCTTGTAAGGGAAAGAGGATTTTTCAAAAGAGAGTTTGTGGTCTTTTGATCACCAAGAAATATTTATATTCGAGATTGTGGAGTTTGGTACTCCGGTGTGATTGTAACTCTTTGTGAAGTTATAGTGGTTAGAAATCCTTCTGGGTGAAGGCGGGGACGTAGAGCTGGGTGCTCGAACCTCGAAAAAATTCTCGATGTTTGCATTTGGTTTACTTGCTCTTATCTCTTGGATTATATTCTTGCTTCAATTATCTGCTTTAATTACTTGCTTCATGTACTTGCTCTACATATTCATTGCAAAATTGTACTTGTTCTACATTTTCATTGCTATATACACTTGTTTCATATTCATATTGTCAATCAAATACTCATACAACAAGATTGCAATACGCACCTCAAACTCTTATCTAGAGGAATCACGAGGAAGGAGTTCAGAGCCCTTCACGGGGTATTCGGCTTCTAGTCTTGTTTTGGGTTGATTGTTGCATCATAAATTTTAATTGTGCATTGATTAGCATTATCACCTATTCACCCCCCTCTAGGTGACTTTAATTGGTATCAGAGCTTGGACTCTAGGTTTTGGCTTAACATCCTTAGAGAGATCCTAAAAATTTGCTAATCACCATTTGCATTCTTTCATTCATACACTAATAAAAATGGCCGACAACATCAAAACCCCTCCTAAATTTGATGGACTCAATTTTCCCATTTGGAAGGTTAGGATGACTATCTTTCTACAATCCCTAGGTAGTTTAGTTGCTAAATCCTTGACCAAACCCTATAGTAGACCCGATAGTGAGGAGAGCACTTGGTCCGACTTTACCTACAAAGAATATGAGGCTAATTCTAGGGCTCAAAATTCCCTTCTCACCATCTTGAATGAGGATGATCTTACACGGGTTATACATTGCCAATCCGCCTATGAGATTTGGCAACACTTGTTGGTCATACATGAAAGGACTTCACAAGTCAAGAGAGCCAAAATAGATCTCTTAAGGTCCCAATATGAAAGTTTTAAAATGCTTGAAGATGAGTCTATTGATTCTATGATTACCAAGTTTACTAAGATTACTAATGCCCTTTCTTCTCTAGGTGATGATATAAGTAACGACCAAAATGTGCGCAAAGTGATACGAGCTCTTCCTTCATCATGGGAGATCAAGGCAACCACCTTAAAGGAGTTGAATGATAAAGATGAAATGGATCTCATAAGTCTTATTGGAAACCTTAAGACTCATGAGATGGAGAAGAAGATAAGAGAAGAAGCGGTACCTCAAAAAAGAAATCCATAGCCTTCAAGTCTTCCTCTACTATCAACGACGATGAAGAAGATGAAGAAGATGATGAGGAGCTATCTCTCCTAGTAAGAAATGTGAAGAGGTTATACCGCAAGAACAAACTCAACTTTAGAAGGAAATTGGAAGGGAAGGAGGAGAGAACAATCATATGCTACAATTGTCGCAAACCCGGGCACATCATGGCCGATTGTCCCGAGTTCAAGAAAAAGGTGACTTCCTCCTTGAAGCAAAAGAGGCCGGTTGAAAAGAAAGCGTACAAAGCCACTTGGGATTCGGAAAGCGAGTCCAAAGATGAGGTGGACACGGCAAATATGTGTTTCATGGCAAACACACCCAAGGTAACCACTCAACCTCTTGATGAAGAAGAAGAATTAAGTAAAGAAATGCTTGTACATGCTTTTGTTGAACTTTCTGATAGCTATGATGATAAAAAGGTAGAATATTCAAAATTGGAAAAGGAAATTGTATTTCTTAAAAATCAACTTGCTATTGTTTCACAAGAAAAGAATGAAATTTCTTCCAACCTTGTTTCAACAAAAAGAGAATTTGATGCTTATAAAGTTGTTTGTAAAGCTAAATTTCCAAAAGTTGATGAAAATGAACTTTCTTTGTTAAAAACTAGAATTATTGATTTGAAAATGTTTTAAAAGATTGTGCTTTTAATACTAAGAAATTAGAGGATATGTTTTTAAAAAAGCACACACCACATGTTAAGAATGATAAAACAACCCATGCTAAAAATACTCATCATGTCAACACTTCACACAACACTTCTCATGTTAAATCTACTCTTGCTCACAAGTCACATGCTAGTAAGCCACACACTCATTATGCATTGAAATATGGTAGAGTTTATAGATGTACTTATTGTGGTAAAAATGGCCATTTAGCTAAGTTTTGCTATGATCATATACATGATGTAAATTTAGCAAATAAGTTTGTTTGGGTTAGAAAAAGTGCTAACCCCCATGGACCCAAAAGACTGTGGGTACCAAAGACCACCCCTATTGTATTTGATGTAGGTGTGGGCTCTCGCATGACGTGAGAGCGATGGTGCCTTGAGGTGGATGCGTTCCGAGCCTAAAGATTACTATTTGGATGCATCACTTTTAAGGGGAGTTTGGTGGGAGGACCACCGTGTTTTGGAGACATGGAGAGTTGCCTCTTCGGTTTTGGTAACGATCTCTTACTCCTTATTTATATTTACATGCTTTTCATTTTATTCATCATTAGCATGTTTTTGATGTTTATAGATTATTATAATAATGCCATGATTATTTGATCATTGACATGCATATATAGCATTTGAGATCACCCATGTTTATATGGATCATTTTTTTTGTGTTCTCGCATATGTTTAGCTATTATGTATATCATAGTTCTAATAGCATGTGGATTTACATAATGATCGTATTTATGATTATCATGTTGATTTATGTCTCGTTTTATGCTTCATGATTTGATTATTTGTTTAAATGTTAGTTTTCATTAAAAGTAGGATATATACTTGTACATATAGTGGGCCACAAATAGATCATTATATATTTGTGCTTGAACGCTCATTTGTACCCATTAGATGTGCTAGTATAGTCTAGTTTTGATGATTCATATATTTGACTTGTATTCCTATTTTATCCATGTTTTCATGTTCATGTGTTTTCACTTCATGTATATGTCTATTTTGCCAAACCTTAAGATATACATGTATACCCCTTGAGTCATTTGCTTGTCATACAAATCTTTATTATGGACTCAATTGTGTTTAGGGATATGTATGTATACTTCTTGTTTTGTCAAAACATACATATGCCTTGAAGTATAAAATTGTTTTAATGAAAAATTTAGTTTTGACGATTTTCATGTTCTCATGTTTAAAGGAATTTCAATTGAGCTTAATTGCACACTTTCATGATAATGTGTTTCACATTACACTTGTGCACTCACTTTATTTGATGGTTTATCATGATTTTATTTTCATGAGTATGATATGTGCCTTATTGATTTCGAGTGTTTAGTGCCATGTGATTTACATGTGTTTCATGACAAATATTTTTATTTTATTCCTTGCTTGAAGGATTTCGTACTAGTTTACAAATTTTTCTTTTAACTAGTTCGTATTCTTTAATATGGTAGAGTTTTCAAACATACTATATTTTCAAACCTATTTTTGAAAACCCTATCCATTTAAGGGTGGTTGGATGGGCGACCATGCCTTGTATACCCTTCTTGAATATCTTTTAAACTTGTGCATGATAAGGGTGGTAAGTTTGAGTTATACACTTGATCCTCATTATATTTCATTGATATCAAAATTGATATTTCATATATCTGTATACTCATATGTATTTTCTATATATGCCTCATATTTCAATTGGTATATCCATACATAAATTTTGATTGTGCTTGTTTTACATGTCTTTACATTTATTTTAAAAAAAAGCACAAATTATGTTTGCTAAGCTTGATTTAGTTCATCATTTTTTAATTAGTATCTATTATAAGCTTATGCATTGTTTCTTTTAGTATTTCATAAAGGGGGAGAAAATTCTTATTTTTAAATTGGTTTTATGTAAAATTGGTATCTTACTCCCACCATTTATGATGTAAAATACTTTGGTTTGATATATGCTAACATTTTCAATATTAATATCAATGATCTTAGATTGGTATTATTCTCTATTTGGTATCCTCATTGCAAAATGATTTTAGTGTTTATCTAAAAATTTGGTTTTTACCTTTAATTGGTATCAATATTTTCAATTGGTATCAATATGTTTATCAAAAATTTTAAATTGGTATAAAAAAAAAAACTTAAGTTTTGATCTTTAAGATTTGATGATATGACAATTGATTATGTTTCTTCGGATTTGCAACTTGCCGATATTTTCACTAAACCACTTGATTTGAATAGATTTTCCTTTATATGTGGTGAACTTAATGTTTGTGTTATTGAATAAAAATGTTTTCCTTGTTTCTTTATCCCTTTTTGATGTATGACAAAAAGGGGGAGAAAAATGAGTTTATTTGGTTTGGTTTTGGTTTGCAAGTGTATATGGTTTTGCAAGTGTTTTTAGTCTCATGTTTTTACTTGCTATACTTGCTATGGTTTTTGAATTTCTTTTACTTGTTTAATATAGCATAATTTGAGGGGGAGTTTTACCTCTTTATTTATATCTTTTTGATATAGCCTATTTGTTTTGTCATCATCAAAAAAGGGGAGATTGTTGGCCCAAGAGGTTACACTCTCTATTTGTTTAGAGTTTTGATGATAACAAAACACTTAGGAGCTATATGGTACTAATAAGTTGTTTAAGATGAAGTTTCAGGTTTGAACCATTTATGATGGCCATTGCTTAGCTCTTTGAAGATTTTCTAGGTTCATAGAGCAAATAAGGCAAATGGCACAAGAAGGAATGTTCATAGAAGAGAAGGCTCTAGAAAAGCATTGCATGGCTCAAGAGTTCAGTTTGGCTCAAGATACTTCATTAGATTTATTTTAGTCTTATAGTTTTGTTAAAGGATAGTGGATAGGTTGAAGCTCATGTTCCTATGCACAAGTTTTTGCGCACATGGTTTTTCCAAACATTACTCCTATAAATTTATAAAAAATATTTTAAAATAAAGTTTATTACTTACAAACTCAATTTTATGTATTATACCTAGTTATGACAAACACTATTTTTAAAACTATCCCAAACTCTTCAAAATCTTTTTCAAAATTTCAAGTTTTGACCTGAGCCGGTCGATCGACTGGTCGACCGACTCTATGGCAGGTCAGATCGGTCGACCGACCGGTCGACCGGGATTCTGACCGTTGGGTGCGTGCATGTGTGCACGTTTTTCGGTCGACCGGGCGGTCGACCGGACCCAACTATGGTCGACCGACCTTCGGCCGACTGTAAGCAAGCAACTCTCTGTTTGTTGCGGTCGACCGGGCGGTCGACCGTGGGCCGCAACGGCTCTTTTTATTTGAAACCCGGTCGACCGGCCGGTTGACCGAGAGTGGGTTTTCTGCCATAACGGCTAGTTTTTTAAAGCAAGTTTTAATTCATTCTTTTTCGTTTCTAAACGAATTTTGGGGATATTTTATGGGTCAAATACTTCCTAATTACTATTATATGAGTTTACTCTTTAAACCCTAGCTCTTTCTTATAAATAGGGGTGATTAGGGTTATGTTTAAGACAACAAGCATTTGCAAAATACTCAAGTTTTAAAAGGCTTTCAACAGAGTTTGGTTCTTGGTTTTTGTGCTGAAAAATCTCTCTCATCTCTGAAGTTTTAGTTTCAAAACTCTCTCAAATTCTTTTTCTTTTTCCACTTACAATATTTGAGCTTCAATCCTACACATTGTTCTACAGGGTTCTTGTAAGGGAAAGAGGATTTTTCAAAGAGAGTTTGTGGTCTTTTGATCACCAAGAAATACTTGTATTCGAGATTGTGGAGTTTGGTACTCCAGTGTGATTGTAACTCTTTGTGAAGTTATAGTGGTTAGAAATCCTTCTGGGTGAAGGCGGGGACGTAGAGCTGGGTGCTCGAACGTCGGAAAAATTCTCGGTGTTTGCGTTTGGTTTACTTGCTCTTATCTCTTGCATTATATTCTTGCTTCAATTATTTTCTTTAATTACTTGCTTCATTTACTTGCTCTACATATTCATTGCAACATTGTACTTGCTCTACATTTTCATTGCTATATACACTTGTTTCATTTCATATTGTCAATCAAATACTCATACAACAAGATTCCAATACGCACCTCAAACTCTTATCTAGAGGAATCACGAGGAGGGGTTCAGAGCCCTTCACGGGGTATTCGGCTTCTAGTCTTGTTTGGGTTGATTGTTGCATCATAAATTTTAATTGTGCATTGATTAGCATTATCACCTATTCACCCCCCTCTAGGTGACTTCAAGTTTAGCTATTGTGTATATCATAGATCTAATGCATGTGCATTTACATAATGATCATATGAGTTTCATTTTGATTTCTATGCTTCATGTTTTGATTACATGTTTAGATGTTAGTTTTCATTAAAACTTGGATATATACTTGTACAACTAGTGAGCCACAAATAGATTATATATTTTTGTGCTTGAATGCTCATTTGTACCCATTAGATGTACTAGTATAGCCTAGTTTTGATGATTCATACATTTTGACTTGTATTCTCTATTTTTGACACGTTTTCATGTTTATGTTTTAACTTCATGTATATGTCTATTTTGTCTAAACTATTAGTTAAACATATACATCCATGAGCCACTTGCCTTCATGCATATACTTTTGTGGACTCGTTTATGTTTGGATATGTATGTATATTTTAGTTTGTACAAGACATACATATATCTTGAAGGATTCTAGTTTTGATGTTTTTCATGTTTTAAGGAATTTCATATTGAGCCAAATTGCCTATTTCCATGACTATGTCTTTCACAAAACTTGTACACTCATATTACTTGATGTTTTCTCATGATTTTGTTTTCATGAGTATTAGATGTGCTATATAGATTTTGAGTGACATTGGTTTAGTGATTTCATGTTTTATAGAATATATTTTTGTTTTATTCATTACTTGTAGGATTTCGTACTAGTTTTCAAAATTTTCATATAACTGTTCGTATTCTTCATATGGTAGAGTTTTCAAATATGTTATAATATTTTCAAACTTATTTTTGAAAACCCCACCCATCTAAGGGTGGTTGGTTGGGCGTCATGCCTTGTATGCTCTTAATTGAAAATCTATTTAAAACATGTGCATGAAATGGGTGGTAGGAAGTATGAGTTACACACTTGATTCTCATTATAGTTTCAATTGATATCATTCTATCTTTTCAATTAGTATCACTATTGACATTCTTTTTGTATACTCATATATGATTTTATATATGTATGATTAAACTTCAAATAGTATCAATTTCGATTGATATTCAATTTCTAATACATATATATGTATTTATGTTTTGATTGTGCTTACTATATCTTTATATCTTTGAGCACAAATTTTACCATACTAAGCTTGATTTAGTCTTTAATGACAATTATTTAAATTGGTATCTTATACAAGCTTATGCATCATTTTATTTGGTATTTCATAAAGGGGGAGAAAATTCATATTTAACCTTTCAATTGATTTTGTTTACATTTGGTATCTTACTCCCACACTTTATGTTGAAAAATGATTGAAAATGATATTGATTTTTTTTTGTATCATACGCTCTTAATGAAAAATACTTTCAATTGGTATCTTCAATTGGCATTTATTTTATTTTCAATATTGGTATCAAAAATATTAAATTTATATTATTCTTTATTTGGTATCAAGATTACCTACATGTTTTGTTTATTTTCTATTGGTATCTTAAATTGATATCATGATGATTCTTTGTATACCTTCATGCTAAATTGATATATCTTTCAATTGGTATATTTTATTAGTACCCCTTTGTTGATTTTTTTTGTATCTGACAAAAAGGGGGAGAACATGTTTTTCTTTAACCCCTTTGTTGATAATTGACAAAAAGGGAGAGAAGTATTTTAGTATATATGCATGTTTGGTTGAGGCTAAACCTGCACAAAAAATACGAAATTATAGAACTTAAAAAGAGAATGTGCAAGTGCTCAATTCTTCCGCTATAGCAAGTGGCTATGCGGGTCGTGATCCACAAGGAGGGTTTGCGATGGAAGCATTACAGTTCTTTATTGAAATCTTTTAAGAAAATAAAACGAAGGTTCTTCTCTGTTTTTAGTTATGAAAATGAAAAAAGAAAGTTATCTTAAAGTTAAAAGAAAATGGAAGATGACGAAGGTGGAAAATCAGAAAACGATGAAAAGCGACTATGTACAATGAAGTGGAGAAGAAAGAGTTTGAGGAGGTGTTGATCTATACTAAAGAAGTAAAAGAAAAGAAGAGAAAAGTGAAGAAATACTTACCTAGGTTGAGTGTTGACTTACTTGGAAACCTTTTTGCAAGTTCTACCTTTTTGCTTCGGAGGCGTTCAAAGCATAGATCATAAACTCGAGCTCGGTCCCCGTGCACATTATATCGTCAAGCATAGGAAGAACGAAGTGATGCGGAGCTTGGAAGAGGAGAACGTCTTCATGAACTATCGCTGGCTCTCACGTAGCTTAGTTATACTTGCTTTGAAATTCACTTGTACACTCAACAACAACAACCAAGGTAAAGTAGAAGAGGAAGATGAAAGCAAAACAAATGTAAAGTAAAGCAGAATAGAAAACAAACAAAGCATTTACCTTTATTACTTGCTGAGACAATGAAAGAAAGAAGTAGGGTACATCGTCGGTGTCACTCTCAACATCAGCCCCTCTCTCTTACTTACATGAATCTTCTTCTACCCTAAGTTACATACAAATTACATACATAAAAAGAAAGACTAAAAACCTAAACTAAGGAATGAAAACTAAGCTAAATCCTAATCTCCATTGACATCCCATTTTCAGCGCAAGTACAGGCCTTTTATAGGCAAAACCCTAACCACCATGATCCCGGGGAGGTCGGGGGAGCAAACGCTCCCCTAACTCCCCAACAAAGCCGCGGAAACGCGGCCCAAGCCGCGTTTCCACGGCCAGGGTTTGGCCAGGTGGCCACACCCTGTTGGTGGGTCTCTCCGGATTCTCCCTCTGACTTTATCTGGAGTTGGTTTTGCAGTTTGGCTCCGAGATTTTGAAGAAATGGCCTTGGATTCTTGGCTTTAACCGATCGATCCTGAGAGGATTCTTCTCAACCGGTTTCAACCTCTTGATTTTGCCCTGATTTTGTGTGTGCGAATTAATTCTGATTTAATTCAGAATTCTGGTGGGCTTTTGGGCTCATTTCTCTTCATCTCCTTAAAGCTTGGGCCTGCAAATAAATTAAACAAATAATTAGGACAATGCAGGCTTTTATTCTAAAATAAGTATGGAAATGTGACATTAAATATGCAACATTAGCAACCAATCACACCCCCATACCTATCTTTTGCTCGTCCTCGAGCAAAACAACTAAATTATACTAAGGATTATTAGACCACTTTCGCAGGTCGCGCGATTGCACTGAGCATGTGCAACAAGCCGTTAAATCTCTAGGTTCCCCTTAGAGGACGAGTTTTGTCTCGTGAGGGTTTACAGCGGATTACACCCACAAAATCCATAAAGAAAAAGAGTTAGTATTTTCGAAAAGCATTTTGAAAGAGAAAAATATTTGAAATATGATTGTAAGATCTAAGCAATCTATAAGTTATAGGAAAGCCGAATTTTTCATTCCTAAACTTAGTCTCTATTCAAAAATTTGTTATCAATCAAAGTAAGGAGTCAAATTGTGCTTCTCATCTAATCTATTACTTTACCCTAAGTCATATGCACCTTGTGAATGTGAAAATTTTGACTAAGGGTTCATTAACTCTAACTCTTATGCCTTATTTATTTTTATATATATACTTTTTTTTTGTGGTATTATTCCTTAGTTTTATTAGGCTTTCTAATCTGCTCATGTAACGAGCCTTTAATCGATGACTCCCAAACCAAACGGTCTTAGGGCACCAGGTGAGAAAACACCCCAAGGACTTAAGGACTCGAGCAAACAAGGCCACAAAACTAAGGATTTTATTATATGAACCTCTTTTAGGCATGAATATTTATGCTTTATTAGGCACAAATACCCAGCTTAATCAGAGGATTTTTCTTTTCAAACTTATCTAATCATCTTTCGCATAAATACTAAGGCTTGCTTAGGCCAAAGCACCTAGCTAATCAATAATTAGACTTGTTTTTCTTTCTTTTTTTTTCTCAAACTCATCTAATTATCTTTTGTATAAATACTAAGGCTTTCTTAGGCCAAAGCACCTAGCTAATCAATAATTAGATTTGTTTATATATATATTTTTTTATAAGGCATAAGAATCTTCGTTTTTGAACCCTAAGTGTGTAAGTGTATAAAGTGTGCATATTTCATCAAGGTAAAGATCAAGACTAAATTACTTTGACAAATTATCTTCCTAACCCTAAAAATCAAACAAATAATCTTATTTTGACCAAGTATAAGAAATCCTAATTTGGATTTTCTTATTCCTTAAAATTAACTTAATTTCTTACAAAAATAAGTCAAAATATTGTTTCTATTTTTCAAAAAGTTTTTTAAAAGTAAAGAAAAATGTTAAATTTTTTTTATTTTTTTATTTAAAGAAAAAGAAAAGTTATGTTAGACCCTCCCCCACACCTATCTCATGCATTGTCCTCAATGTATGAATTAATGCATAGATGCATGAAAAAGAAGAAGGGAAGGAGAATGTTACTTTAAGGTGATGGTTCCGGTGGTGGTCTGATTGGTCCACGAAATGCGGCCCAATCAACTTTTCTTGGGTCTCGAAGGAACCCACCAGAAATATCTTTAATATAACCCATTAAAAAGATGTATCCATAAAGGATCTTTATTAAATATTTAACCCCATCTAATGTCCATATTCCATAATTGATTTCGGAGTCAAATTTGTCAACCACCTCGTCCCAGAATGGAGTATGAAATGATAGAACGGTTGACTTGGGCTCAGGAAGGACAGGAACTAATACCGACTCAGGAAGATGACTTAAGTCAAGTAAAGGTTCAGGAGTCGAAATTGGTTCAAGAAGCGGGTCCAAGTCAAGAAATTGAAACTCAAGTCCACATGTATTTTCTAACAATGGGATGTGACCTAATTTGGGTGATTCCAGTTCAGGAATGATAGGTGGAGGAATCAAAACTGACTCTAGAATATTATTCAAGTTTGCTAATAAATCAGGAGTAAATATTGATTCAGAAAGTTGAACTGGATCACATATGTGAGAATCTAGGTCACATATCCCATTGAGTTCAATATCAAAAAATGGAGAACTTGCCAATTTATCCATGGGATGTTCAAAATTGTAAAGTTGGTCAAGTTCAACATGATCCTCAAAGATGGGTGATTCAATTTCTTTATGAATTGGTACAGGATCCAATATTGACTCCGGGAAAAGATTGAAGTCAGGTGAAGATACCTGAGTCATAATCGAATCAGGAAATAGAATTGAATCACTAAGTTGGGGTTCAGGATCATAATCATTTTCATGTTCTATTTCAGGAAAAGGAAAACTAGCCAAACTATCAATATCATTTGGAGTTTGGGTAAGTTCAAATGGTTGTGCTGAAATGGAATCTTGATTTCCAAAACTACATGACTCTTCGGCTCCAACAGAATTGGTAGTGACATCAGAACTGGTCCAATGGTGAGAACGTAGAGATTCGACCATCATATCTATTTCACTATTACAAGCGTTTTGAGCCTGAGTCATGGCTTCAAGCATCTTTTCATAGTTGATAGGTTCATTGTTTTGATGAAAAGATGAAGAATTGTCTTGGAAGTGGTAGTGAAATTGTGAGTCCATCAGATTTTGGGATTTGTGTTTGGACTCACGCATACTCATTTCCATAATTGATGGTTTCCGATTTTGGACGGGTGGAACTGAGTATGAATCTTGAACATAATGTGGACTGGGTGGAGAAGGAGGGCAAGGTGGTTGGAAATTATACTCGGGGGAGGTGAATCCCCACTGATTCGGTGAAGAGTTGAAATCATTATGAAAATTATAGTTATTAGATGGGGGGTATGGGTCATATTGATTCGGATAAGACCAATCCGGCACATTAGGTTGGTCAAAGTTATGATATGCCGGGTTGGTAATATCCGAAAATGAAGTCGGTGTGTAATATGGGTTATTATTGTAGTTGAAAAAATTATTATTATAGTCCATATCACACAATAGAATACAAACAAAGAAAAACAAACAAATAAACAAACAAAAAAGAAAAAATTCTAGCCTAAGTTAGGGTAGACTTAGGACCTAGACGACTCCTAACTAGTTAGACTGTCCACGGGAGGTCTAATGTAGACTTTAACCACAAGCTAATCAGCCAGGTCAGGGCAAGGTTGGTGGGAGGTTTTCCGTCAAAGACGTTCCTTAATTAAATAACCACCAACCTTCGGGCTTTCGGCCCTCAATCCCTTTCCTAGACACTGATTTTGCAGGAGCTAGATTCCAACATTTTTCCCCCTCAGGATAATCTCCTAATTGAGTCCGAGATGTCCCTAGGGCCAACGTCTACTCAATTTTAGTTAGGCTTGGGTTAGTGAGTGCTTGAAATGTGATTTTTTGGCTAAGGAAGGGTGATTAAATCCCCACCTTATCTTGTTAATGGGTTAGTGCCCTTAAGATCAATTTGTGCAAGTGTACAAGATATGTAAGATTCACTCAAAGTGATATAATCAACCACGAAGTGAGTCCTATGCTAAATGCAATGCATACGTACCTTGCTCCAGCACTCTTCAACAGTAAAAAATAAAGGAATTAAAAAGACACGTGCCTAAAATGCAAATGTCTAATCAATTTTTTTATCTTTTCAACAAATATTTTACTGTTGATTATTAGCAGGCTTATGTTATGGCATATAAGAAAAATTAAAGTTGCACCAAACTAGAATTTTTTTAAACTAAGCAGCCCTGCAAAAAGCTGTTAGTAGTCAACTCTTCCTTGCCGCGGATCCGCGGCTTTTGCCGTGGAAACGCGGCAATTCAGAGGGCCCTTGGTCTCTGCTTTTTGGAACAGAGGCCCAAGGCCACTTGTATGTCACTGCAATAATAATTTTCTGCTTTGCTTGCCCTGTAACCTGCAACAGAGAAGAAATTCGTTTAGTTCTAAAAAATTTGCAATAAAAATTTAGATTTCTATAAAAACATGTTACCCTCCCCGACAACGGCGCCAAAATTTGGTTGAGGCTAAACCTGCACAAAAAATACGAAATTATAGAACTTAAAAAGAGAATGTGCAAGTGCTCAATTCTTCCGCTATAGCAAGTGGCTATGCGGGTCGTGATCCACAAGGAGGGTTTGCGATGGAAGCGTTACAGTTCTTTATTGAAATCTTTTAAGAAAATAAAACGAAGGTTCTTCTCTATTTTTAGTTATGAAAATGAAAAAAGAAAGTTATCTTAAAGTTAAAAGAAAATGGAAGATGACGAAGGTGGAAAATCAGAAAACGATGAAAAGCGACTATGTACAATGAAGTGGAGAAGAAAGAGTTTGAGGAGGTGTTGATCTATACTAAAGAAGTAAAAGAAAAGAAGGAGAGAAAAGTGAAGAAATACTTACCTAGGTTGAGTGTTGACTTACTTGGAAACCTTTTTGCAAGTTCTACCTTTTTGCTTCGGAGGCATTCAACGCATAGATCATAAACTCGAGCTCGGTCCCCGTGCACATTATATCGTCAAGCATAGGAAGAACGAAGTGATGCGGAGCTTGGAAGAGGAGAACGTCTTCATGAACTATCGCTGGCTCTCACAGTAGCTAGTTATACTTGCTTTGGAATTCACTTGTACACTCAACAACAACAACCAAGGTAAAGTAGAAGAGGAAGATGAAAGCAAAACAAATGTAAAGTAAAGCAGAATAGAAAACAAACAAAGCATTTACCTTTATTACTTGCTGAGACAATGAAAGAAAGGAGTAGGGTACATCGTCGGTGTCACTCTCAACATCAGCCCCTCTCTCTTACTTACATGAATCTTCTTCTACCCTAAGTTACATACAAATTACATACATAAAAAGAAAGACTAAAAACCTAAACTAAGGAATGAAAACTAAGCTAAATCCTAATCTGCATTGACATCCCATTTTCAGCGCAAGTACAGGCCTTTTATAGACAAAACCCTAACCACCATGATCCCGGGGAGGTCGGGGGAGCAAACGCTCCCCCTAACTCCCCAACAAAGCCGCGGAAACGCGGCCCAAGCCGCGTTTCCGCGGCCAGGGTGTGGCCAGGTGGCCACACCCTGTTGGTGGGTCTCCCCGGATTCTCCCTCTGACTTTATCTGGAGTTGATTTTGCAGTTTGGCTCCGAGATTTTGAAGAAATGGCCTTGGATTCTTGGCTTTAACCGATCGATCCTGAGAGGATTCTTCTCAACCGGTTTCAACCTCTTGATTTTGCCCTGATTTTGTGTGTGCGAATTAATTCTGATTTAATTCAGAATTCTGGTGGGCTTTTGGGCTCATTTCTCTTCATCTCCTTAAAGCTTGGGCCTGCAAATAAATTAAACAAATAATTAGGACAATGCAGGCTTTTATTCTAAAATAAGTATGGAAATGTGACATTAAATATGCAACATTAGCAACCAATCAATGTTTAAAGTTTTTATTAAAAACATTTGTTTTATGTTTTGATGATATTAGTTTGTTATTGGTATCAAAAGATATTGGTATCAAGAGCATATATATTATTGGTAAATATTATTGATATCAAGAACATATTTTGTTGTTTTGTTTTGTTGGTATCAAGAGCTTTTGTTTTGTTGGTATCAAGAGTTTTTTATTTGATTGGTATCAAGAGCTTTTATTGAAATTTTTATTGGTATCAAGAGCAATTCTTTTAGAACATGTTTATTTTAAAATTTGGTATCAAGAGCAAGTTTATTTCTTTATTTTATGCATGTTTATGCATATTCATGTTTAACACTTATGCATATCTTTATAGTTTATTACTATGCATGAGTTAAGGGGGAGCTTCTTTGAAGCTTAACTTTAATCCATGCATATATAACTCCATGAGTTTTGTCATCATCAAAAAGGGGGAGATTGTTGGCCCAGAGGCCTTCCACTCTAGTTTTGATGATGATTAACTCATGTAGTTATAGTTACTATTAATCTTGTGATATTTAGTTTCAGATATTTAATCAAGATATTAGTAGGTGATTAGCTTCAACAAAGGTGTTTTGGAGCTTTCACATGGTGATTCAAGAGCTCGAGCGTCAAGTTCATATCTAGCGCTCGGTTGGAGTCAAGCTCGGGGAATCGCATTTGGATCGAGTCAACTAGGAGACGGCGTTCTACAAGAAGACCTCGGTTTGTTTTAGAATAGTTAGTTTAGATCCATTGTTAAAGATTAGATAGTGTGATATGCTCAAGTTCACACACACACACGTTTCATGTTTGGTTTTCGGTTTTTAGTTTAACCGATCTTGGTTTTCATGAATAGATATTATATCAAAATAAGTTTACATGGTTTAATGTATATTAGATTTGATCTATATACATGTATGCTTCATATTCTTAGAAAAACTTACTTTGATAACCTATTCATGTATTTGGGTTTTGTATTTAAACAAAACTTATTTTCGGATTTAATGTCAAAAACATTGATATATATCTTTATATGTATATTGGATTCTATCCATATACAATATGCTTCAAAGTTGTTTAAATATCATGTTTTGTATTTGCAAGTGTTTTGGAGAAAACGGTTTTCCATTTCAAAAGTCCAAGTTTTAGAAAATATGATTTTTGGTTTTCGGCAAAATTTGTAAGACACAAAAATAGTTCAAAATGTTTGTAACTTGGTTTGATTTTTACTCAAACAAGTTTGTATTTCAAAGATCATACATGAACTGATTTTTTTAGAATTTATGTGATTTTATGGGATTTTATAAAGGATAAAACCCTTGTTTTTAAGTCCCATAATTGGCTGGCTGGCAGGCCGCCGGTCGACCGGGCCGGTCGACCGACGTGCACAGAATGTGCACACAGCCTTGCTTGTGAGGTCGGTCGACTGGGTCGGTCGACCACCAGAGAGCTCTGCTATCTGGAAATGCCTCCGGTCGACCGGATAGAGAGCCGTTGCTCTCTGGTTCTGAGCTCGGTCAACCGGGCGGTCGACCGCTGGGCTCAACGGTCAAAAATTTGACCGTTGGCCAGTCGACCGGAGGCCAATCTGGCCTTTTTCAGCTGCCAACGGGCAGATTTTCAAATAGGCTATATATACCCCATTTGAGTTGGTTTTTGAATAAAAATTTTTAGAGCAAAAATTTTTTACTTCTCTAGTGTTTAAACAGCAAGTTTTCAAAAGAGTTTTGGGTTCAAAAGATCTATCTTCTTTTGTTTTAAATTGTTGGAAAATTCAAAGAAAAAAAGAGTATTTGGAATTGGTTTTTGATCTTTATTTCAATATCTATCTTGTGATTTTCCCAAGTGTTTTTCTTCATTGTTTTCACTTCCAAACGCTTTATTTTCTCACTTGAGCTTATCATATCTATATATCTATTAGGATCATGATTTGCGAGAAAATTAGTTTGTGGTGTGAAAACCTCCAAGTTGTAAACCCTCAGGTGATTGTGGGTATCCCTCTAGTGAGAGGTTGATAGTGGAGGTTGTGTTGGTATCCCTCTTAGTGAAGAGGTGGATTGTGTTTATTTGGCTTTGTGCCTATCCCTCATTTGTGAGGTTGATATTGTGTAGGCTTAGTGCCTTGCCTCTAAGTGTAGAGGCTGTATTGGTTGAGAGAGGAGTTGTGTACTCCCAATTGTATTTGCCCCAAATCCTCAGTGGAGGTTCCCTATGTTGGAAGTCCTGTGTGGACGAGTTAGTGGAAATCCTTCTGCGTGAAGGCAGGGACGTAGAGCTGTGTGCTCGAACCTCGAAACATATCTCGGTGTTTGCGTTTGATCCACTTTCTCTAACTCTCTCTCTGATATATTGTGCCTTGCATTGATTCATATTGTCATATCACTTATATGCTTGGTTGTGTTTGTTTGTGTGCCTCACTTATGTTTAACCATGAGAGCTTCATATAGCACCTCAACTCTTATTCAGAGGAATCAAGAGGAGTTAGTCCAGAGCCCTTTACCGGGAATTCGGCTACACTCGTTGGTTACACAAAGTGTGTTGCAATTAAGTTTTAATTTCCGCATTATTGTTCATAGATTAGCCGTACACCTATTCACCCCCCCTCAAGGTGTACTTTCATAGACACCGATTTGGATAGAGTCAAATTCTAATCAACTTTCCCCTTAGGTCAATCTCCTATATGAGTCCGAGATGTCCCTAGGGCCAACGTCTACTGAGTTTTAATTAGGCTTGGGTTAGTGAGTGAGGAGATTGTTTGTGGGCTAAGGGAGGGTAATGACTTCCCTACCTTATTTTGTTTATAGGACAAGCCCTTAAATCAATTTAGTGCAATGTGTACATGAAAAGCAACACTTAAGCAATGTAAACAATTCAAAAGTGTTCCTATACTATATGCTATGCACACGTACCTTTTCTCTAGCACTCTTTAACAGTAATGTAAAATGTAAACGAATTAGATGCGTGCCTAAATGCAAGTCTAAACCGTTTTTAGCATTTAACAAATATCATTTTACTATTGAGATTAGAAAGTATGTACAGTAAGACAAATATGGAAATAAATAGCTACAGAAATTAGCTTTTCAATTCAGCCAACCTCCAAAAATACAGGTTAGTAGTTAACTCAGATTGCCTCTGGAATGTAGCAAGTCTGAGGGCTTCTGGGCTCTGCTTTCTTGAGTAGAGTCCAGAGCCACTTATATGTCCACTGTAGCAAAAATTTCCTTGATAGTTATCACTACACACCAAGAACAAAGAAGAAAGTTAACAAAAAATGTAAACTTAAAAAGAGAATTACTTACCGTCCCTCCCCGGCAACAGCGCCAAAATTTGATTGAGTTAAAACCTGCACACAAAAAATACAGAATTTTAGAACTTAAGAATAGAATGTGCAAGTACTCAATACTACCGCGATAGCAAGTGGCTATGCGGGTCGTGATCCACAAGGAAGGACTAGCGATGGAAACTTTTTAGTAAGTTTTCTTTTAGGTTACAAAAAATGGTTAAAAATTCTTCTTTTAGTTCTTAAAAAGAAAAAGAAAAATAATTTATAATCAAGTTAAGAAGAAAGTGGTAGATTGAGAAGGTGGAGAAAATGGAAAATGGATTTATACAAAGAAATTAAAAAGAGTGATAAAAAGTTGAGAGATTATGGTGTTGGCGATCTAAACTAAAAGTTAAAAGAAAAGAAAGAAAACCTAAAAGAAATACTTACCTCCGCTAACCAAATACTTACCTTGAATCTGTTGCGACGATGTTACCTTGAAGTGGAGGCAATCAGCGCATAGCACATAAGAGTTGATTCCCGTCTCTTCCACATTACATCATCAAGACGATACAAGTATGAAATGATACAGACCGAGACTAAAATCCATCGTCATGAGCTATCAGTGGCACTCACAAAAGCAAGGCTCTTTCGATGCTATAAGACTCATGTGGATTGCACTTGGAACCAAAAGGAGAGAAGTAGAAAAGAAGAAGAAGAATACAAAAGCAAAGAAAAGCATAAAGATGTTACCTTTGATTGCTTGTAGAAACTATGAAAGAAAGGAAAACTATGAAAGAAAGGAGGAGGTTATATCGGTGTCACTCTCAATATAAGTCTCTCTCTTACTTACATGAATCTCAGTCTAACCTATGCTTATAAAGAAATAAAAATTACATAAAATAAAAATAAAAAACTACACTAAAAAGAATTAAAAACTGACCTAAGAACTTATCTCTGCTTACGTCCCTCTGCCTCTGATGTGTGGGGTATTTATAGCATAGAAATGGATAAGAAAACAAGTCAAAAGATAGGGGGAACTGGATATTTCTGAATTTGAATCCTCCCCTTATCTCCAAACATGATTTTATGTAGATATTCAATTCTGATCTCCAGTTTGTAGGCGTGTTGATTACTGAATATAACTTATCAAATGATAGAATTAGAAACAGTGATCAACATAAGAATTGTAGCCCTTTAAGTTTTCTTTCTGGATCATCTTGAATCATCAGATGTGCGTTTCAGTAGCGAAAATTATGATTTAAATATTAAAATATATCCAGTCTGAATCTGAGTCAAAATTGCTCCATCTCATCCATTGATCTTCTCCCTATCCATTTATCCCTTTGGATTTTGAATTTAGACTCTGTATTTGATGTTATACTCGGTTAATCTTTAGCTAACCAAAATAGATTTATAAAAATTCGAATTTTACCAAATTCTATTTGGTGTTATCTTTCTAATTTGCTTTGATCTTCAGCTGAAAATGTGTCACAATCCTTGATTTGTTCTGGATGTAGTGATATCCTCAGCTACTCAAATAAATCCAGTTAAATCTGATTTTAACTGGTATTTGTTTGGTTTAATCCTTTTTCTCTCCGTGATTACCTTCTGCAAAATAAACATTTAAGACAAGAAAATTAACAGATTTATTACACGATAAATGTAGGAGCGCAATGAAAAAATGCAAAATATGTGTATGATCAGGTGGCGGCGTTGTCGAAGACGGGAATGGTTTTGATTTCACATTTTGGTTAACATTTTCTTCTCTGTTTTGGTGTGCACATCAATTGTTACAGGAAGTTAATATTACAGAACACCCATTAGCATTGTAGCTCCCTTCTCTTGAAAGCAGGGACCAAGCTTCTACAGAAAATCGCGCAAATGCGACTGTCAGGTTCATACAACAACCTTCCCCGGGTAATCGACCAGTTAGGAGTCGTCTAGGTCTAGGTCAACCTTAGTATAGGCTTGGTTTTGATTTTTTTCTCTTTCTGTTTGTTTATTTTTTTTGTTTGTGACTGTTTGTGAAATGAAATTCAACAACAATAATTCTTTCAATCTTAATATGAATCCATACTTCACACTGACCTCATTTGACTCAGATAACTCCAACCTGGTTTTGTATAACACGAACCAATCAAATAAGCTGGATGGGATTTATCTGACTCAATATGACACATATCCTTACTCTAATGACCAAAAATTTTAAAATAATTTTAACTCTTCACAGAGTCAATGGGGATTCACCTCCCCCGAGTCAAATTTTCAACCATCTTGTCCACAATTTGCACAAATTCTACAATATGCCTTCCCTGATTTTGCTTCCTATAGTCCTTTTCTAAAACCACCACCAGAAGAAAAATCTGAGTTAGAAAAGAGTATAGAAGCCACCATGCTGTTGGCCCAAAGGCCTTCAACTCTAGTGTTGATGATGATTAACTCATGTAATTATGTTTACTAATTATCTTGTGATGTTTAGTTTCAGATCTTTAATCAAGATATTAGTTGGTGATTGCTTCAAAACTCCGTGATCCGGAAGCTTTCACATGATGTTTCCAGAGCCCGAGCATCAAGATCATATATAGCACTCGTTGGAGTCAAGCTCGGAGTTTTGGAGTTTTGGATCGAGTCGACTTGGAGACGGCGCTCTACAAGAAGACATCGGTACCTAGTTTAGTTTGAGTTTTAGATCCATTTGTAATAATTAGAATAGTATGATATGCTCAAGTTCACAACACACACATTTTATGTTTTGAATATTGGTTTTCAGTTTTTCCGTTTTTGGTTTAACCGATCTTGGTTTCATGAATAGATAGATCAAAACAAGTTTAAATGGTTTTATGTATAGTAGATTCATTCTATATACATGCATGCTTAACTTCCTAGACAAACTTAGTTTTGACTTATTCATGTGTTTTATGTTTTGATATTTTTAACAAAACATATTTTGGAATTAAAGTCAAAAACATGGATATGTATATGTTTCTTGTATATTAGATTTCCATCCATATGTAACATGCTTCAATGTGTTTAAGTATCATGTTTTTGTATTTAAATGAGTTTTGAAAAAATCGGATTTTCTTTTGAAAAATTCAAGTTTGGAAAAATACAGGTTGTGGTTTTTGATAAAATTTGTAAGACACAAAAATACTTTAAAATGTTTGATTTTTGTGTTGTAATTTTTATTACATGTTTATATATCAACGTAATATGAGAAAACTATTTTTGAGTATTTTTAGAGATTTTATGAGAATTTTTAAGACTTTAAAAATCCAGTTTTTTAGTCCCAGATTTTGGCTGCCAGGCTCTGGCGGTCGACCGTAACGGTCGATCGGGCCAGGAGCCGGTTGACCGTAGCGGTCGACCGGACGTGCACAAGATTGTGCACGTAGCCGTGTCAGTCGGCCGGTCGACCGACTGTGAGCAACCCACTCTCGGGTTGCTCCCGGTCAACCGAGCGGTCGACCGGACAGAGAGTGTTGCTCTCTGTTTCTGGGGCCGGTCGACCGGTAGCTCCCAACGGTCAAAAATCGACCGTTGGCCGGTCGACCGTCCGGTCGACCGGTAGGCCATTTCTAGCAGTTTTAGCTGCCAACGGCTATATTTTTCTAGGGGCTATAAATACCCCATTAATGGCCAGTTTTCTCTAAGATTTGAAGAGCTAATTTTTCCTTACTCTCTATTGTTTTCACAGCAATCAAAAGAAGTTTTTGGGCTTTAATTTGCACAATCTATTTGGTGTTTTAACTAGGGTTTGAAAAATCAAAGAAAAGGGTTTTTGGGAAAAGTGTTTTTGATTCAACTTCTTCATCTTAGTTTCTAGATTTTCCCAAGGATTTTCTTTGATTATTTGATTTCCATTCCTTTGGTTTTCTCCACACTTGAGCTACATCTACTATCCTATTCTATAGGATCTTTGTGTTTGTGGGAAAAGAATTGGTTTGTGATCTTTTGATCACCAAGTTGTAAACCCTATTTTTGCTTGGTTTTGTGCCTTTCCCTCATAGTGTTGAGGAGGTTGTGAAATTGGGTTGTATCCCTCAAGGTGTGAGGTGATCCTTGTTTAGCTTTGTGCTTATCCCTTAAGTTGTGAGGTGATAGTTTTGTTGGCTTGGTGCTTAGCCTCTAGTGAGAGGTTGTGGTTGTAAAGAGAGGAGTTGGGTACTCCTAGTTATTGTATTGCCCCAAATCCTCGGTGGAGGTTCCCTGTGTGGGAGTCCTTTGTGGACAAGCTAGTGGATTAGAAATCCTTCTGGGTGAAGGCGGGGACGTAGAGCTGGGTGCTCGAACCTCGAAACAAATCTTGTTGTTTGCGCTTGATCCATTGACTCTCTCCCCCTCTATTTACTTTGTGCATTGTTCATATTGCTATATCATATACTTGCTTGTGTGTTATTGCAATTAGTTTTAAATTTCGCATTTAGTTCACTAGATTAGCATTATCACCTATTCAACCCCCCTCTAGGTGATTTCAATTAGTATCAGAGCCTCCGCTCCTGATATTTAGGTTTAACCACCTAGGAGTGAGATCTTGGTTTGCTAATCTTCATTTGCATTTGCATTTGCACACATTTAGTTTGCACTCATGGATAGCCCTCCTATGTTTGATATTTCTAGACTTGATATTTGGAAGGCCAAGATGAGTTGTCATTTGAAAGCTTTAGGTAATAAAGTATATCAAGCCATTACCAAGGAATCCTACCCTAATGATAGCAAGCATAAAAAGGCCAATGCACTTGCACTTAAGACACTTAGAGCATCTCTTGATAAAGATTTATTACATGTGTTTGCTCACTATGATTCGGATTTTGCAGTTTGGAGCTTTATGACTTCTCCCGAGCTTCCAAAGATTATCAATAGGATGAGGAGATCTAGGAAAGACAAGTCCGACGAGCGTTGCCTCATGGTCCAAGGGAATGACTCCCTTCAGGTACAATCGGAATCTCTAGTAGATGATAGCTCTAGTTCCTATTGCTATGGATGTTTAGAAGTTCAAACCTTAAATGTAGAACTTGCTACAAAGCTTGAAAAGTTTTTGGAAAAACATGAACTTTTGAAAAAGAAGAACTTTGAACTAAAAGAAGAAATGAAAGATTTGTGTTCAAGTTTTGAATTGACTTTGCAAGAGAAGGAAGAGATTGCTAGTGAACATGACTCACTTAAATCTCAACTAGAACTTGCCCTAAAGGAAAATGAATTTTTGAAAAGCAAAAATGATTGTGATGATGTTTTGAAAAACAATGAGGTCTTATCTTCAAAATTAGATTTTATTTTAAAGGACAATCATTCTTTGAAAAATGAAATTGAGTTTATTTCAAAAGAATTAGATTTAGTGTTAAATAAAAATAAATCTTTGCAAAATGATATAGATTCACATGTTTGCCATGCTAGTGTAGCTTCACCTAGCACATCTATTGCATGCCCCACTGATTGGTCGCTAATGTTGCATATTTAATATCATATGTCCATACTTATTATAGAATAAAAGCCTGCATTGTCCTAATTAATTGTTTAATTTATTTGCAGGCCCAATCTTTAAGGAGATGAAGAGAAATGAGCCCAAAGCCCACCAAAATTCTGAATTAAATCAGAATTAATTCGCACTCACTGAATCAGGGCAAAATCAAGAGGTTGAAAACCGGTTGAGAAGAATCCTCCCAGAATCGATCGGTTAAAGCCAAGAATCCAAGGCCATTTCGTCAGAATCCTAGACCCAAACGAAGAAACCAACTGAAGATAAATGCAGAAGGATATCCCAGATAGACCCACCAACAGGGTGTGGCCATCTGGCCACACCCTGGCCGCGGAAACGCGGCCCAAGCCGCGTTTCCGCGGCTTTGTTGGGGAGTTAGGGGGAGCGTTTGCTCCCCCGACCTCCCCGGGATCCTATAAATTGGGTTTTTGCCTATAAAAGGCCTGTACTTGCGCTGAAAATAGGACGACCATGCAGAGATAGGACTTAGCCAAGTTTTTCATTTCTTAGTTTAGGTTTTTCTTTTCTTTTCATGTAAATTGTATGTAGGCTTAGGTTAGATGATGATTCATGTAAGTAAGAGAGAGAGGCTGATGTTGAGAGTGACACCGATGTACCCTCCTCCTTTCTTCCATTGTTTCAGTAAGTAATAAAGGTAAATGCTTTGTTTTTATGTTCTGCTTTACTTTACTTTTCTTTTGCTTTCTTCTTCCTCCTTCTACTTTACCTCGTTTGTTTTTGTTGAGTTTACAAGTGAATTCTAAAGCACAAGTATAACGATGTTATGTGAGTGCCAACGATAGTTCATGAAGACGTTCTCCTCCTCAAGACGTATCACTTCATGCTTGTGCGAGACTTGATGATATAATGCGAACGGGGACTGAGCTCGGGCTTATGATCTATGCGTTGAACGCCTCCTAAACAAAGGTAGAACATGCACAGGTTTCCAAGTAAGTCATCAATCAAACTAGGTAAGTATTTCTTCACTCTCCTTTCTTTCTTTTCTTTTATTTCTTTAGTATAGATCACCACTTCTTCCAACTCTTTCTTTTCGACTCATTTGTACATAGTCGCTTTCTTTCCACTTCTTTGTAAATAGTCTTTTCTTTCCACCTTCTTCATCTCTCATTTTCTTCTAATTTTAACATAACTCTTTTTCTCTTTTCTTTTTAAGAAACAAAGAAGAACTTTCGTTTTGTTTTCTTAACCATTTCAATAAACAACGTAAACGCTTCTATCGCAAAACCCTCCTTGTGGATCACGACCCGCATAGCCACTTGCTATAGCGGAAGAATTGAGCACTTGCACATTTTTATTATAAGTTCTAAAATCTCGTATCTTTGTGTGCAGGTTTAGCCTCAATCAAATTTTGGCGCCGTTGCCGGGGAGGGTAATATTGTTTTTATTGAAATCTGATTTTTTCTTGAAAATTTTTTAGAACTAAAATGAACTTTCTTCTCTGTTGCAGGTTAAAGGGCAAGCAAAGCAGAAACTTAAGGTTGCAATAACGTGTAAGTGGCCTTGGGCCTCTGCTCTAGAAAGCAGAGACCAAGTGCCCTCTGCTTTGCCGCGTTTTCGCGGCCAAATCGGCGATTTTGTGGCAAAAAGGAGTGGACTACTAACTGTCTTTTTGCAGGGCTTCTTACTTTGTAAATTGTAGTTTTCTGCAACTTTACTTTTTCTTATATGCCATCACATAAGCCTCCTAATAATCAACAGTAAAACATTTGTTGAAAAGATAAAAAATTGATTAGATGTTTGCATTATAGGCACGTGTCTTTTCAATTCATTTATTTTTACTGTTGAAGAGTGCTGGAGCAAGGTACGTATGCATTGCATTTAGCATAGGACTCACTTCTTGATTGATTTATATGGCTTTGAGTGAATCTTATTTATCTTGTACACTTACACAAATTGATTTTAAGGGCAATATCCAATAACAAGATAAGGTGGGGATTTAATCACCCTTCCTTGGCCCAAAAATCAGATTCCAAGCACTCACTAACCCAAGCTTAACTTAAGATGAGTAGACGTTGGCCCTAGGGACATCTCGGACTCAATTAGGAGATTATCCTAAGGGGGAAAGGTGTTGGAATTTGACTCCTGCAAAATCAGTGTCGAGGAAAGGGATTAAGGGCCGAAAGCCCGAAGGTTGGTGGTTATTTAATTAAGCAACGTCTTTGACGGAAAACCTCCCACCAACCTTGCCCTGACCTGGCTGATTAGCTTGTGGTCAAAGTCTGCATTAGACCTCCCGTGGACAGTCTAATCAGTTAGGAGTCGTCTAGGTCATAGGTCTACCCTAACTTAGTTAGAATTTTCTCTTTTTATTTGTTTGCTTATTTGTTTATTTTTTCTTTCTTTTTTGTATTCTATTATGTGATATGGCTTATAATAATAATTTTTTCAACTTTAATAATAATCCATATTACACACCGAATTCATTTTCGGATATTACCAACCCGGCATATCATGACTTTAACCAACCTAGTGTGCCGGATTGGTCTTATCCGAATCAATATAACCATGTCCCCCATCGTATGACTATAATTTCCATAACGATTTCAACTCTTCAAAGAGTCAGTGGGGATTCACCTCCCCCGAGCATAGTTATCAACCAACTTGTCCTCCTTCTCCACCTAGTCCACAATATTTTCAAGATTCATACTCAGTTCCACCCGTCCAAAATAGGAAACCATCAATTTTGGAAATGAGTATGCGTGAGTCCAAACACAAATCCCAAAATCTGATGGACTCACAATTTCACTACCACTTCCAAGACAATTCTTCATCTTTTCATCAAAATAATGAACCTATCAACTATGAAAAGATGCTTGAAGCCATGACTCAGGCTCAAAACACTCGTAATCGTGACATAGATATGATGGTCGAATCTCTACATTCTCACCATTGGACCAGTTCTGATGTCACCAACCATTCTGTTAGAGCCGAAGAGTCCTGTAGTTTTGGAAATCAAGATTCCATTTCAGAACAACCATTTGAACTTGCCCAAACTCCAAATTTTGAAAAAGATATTGACAGTTTAGCAAGTTATCCTTTTCCTGAAATAGAACTTGAAAATGAATATGATCCTGAACCCCAACCGAGTGATTCAATTCTACTTCCTGATTCGATTATGACTCCGATATCTTCACCTGATTTCGATCTTTTTCCCGAGTCAACGTTGGATCCTATGCCTATTCATCATGAAATTGAATCCCCCATCTTTGAGGATCATATTGAACTTGACCAATTATACAATTTTGAAAATCCTATTGACAAATTGGCAAGTTCTCAATTTTTTGATATTGAACTCAATGAGATATGTGACCTAGATTCTCAAATCTGTGATCCAGTTCAACTTTTTGAATCAATATTGATTCCTGTTTTGTTACCAAACTTGAGTAATGTTTTAGAGTCAGTTTTGATTCCTCCACCTATCATTCCTGAACTGGAATCACCCATATTAGGTCACATCCTATTGTTAGAAAATACATGTAGACTTGAGTTTCAACTTCTTGACTTGGACCTGCTTCTTGAACCAATTTCGACTCCTGAACCTTTACTTGACTTAAGTCACCTTCCTGAGTCGGTATTAGTTCCTGTCCTTCCTGAGTTCAAGTCAACCGTTCTATCATTTCATACTCCATTCTGGGATGAGGTGGTTGACAAATTTGACTCCGAAATTAGTTATAGAATATGAAAATTAGATAGGGTTAAATATTTAATAAAGATCCTTTATGGATACATCTTTTTAATGGGTTATATTAGAGAAATTGTTGGTGGGTTCCTCCGAACCCAAAGAAAAGTCGATTGGGCCGCATTTCGTGGACCAATCAGACCACCACCGGAACCACTACCATAAGGTAACATTTTCCTTCCCTTTCGTCTTTTTCATGCATCTATGCATTAATTCATACATTGAGGACAATGCATGAGATAGGTGTGGGGGAGGGTCTAACATAACTTAGGTTTTCTCTTTTATTAAAACTTTTTGAAAATAGAAATAATATTTTGACATATTTTTTGTAAGAAATTAAGTTAATTTTAAGGAATAGGAAAATCTAAATTCGGATTTCTTTTACTTGGTCAAAATATGATTATTTGTTTGATTTTTAGGGTTAGGAAGAAAATTTGTCAAAGTAATTTAGTCTTGATCTTTACCTTGATGAAATATGCACACTTCATACACTTACACACTTAGGGGTTCAAAACAAAGATTCCTATGCCTTATAAAAAATATATATATAAAAAAAATAAACAAATCTAATTATTGATTAGCTAGGTGCTTTGGCCTAAGCGAGCCTTAGTATTTATGCGAAAGATAATTAGATAAGTTAAAAAAAAGATAAACAAATCTAATTATTGATTAGCTAGGTGTTTTGGCCTAAGCAAGCCTTAGTATTTATGCGAAAGATGATTAGATAAGTTTAAGAAAAAAATATATAAAATCCTCTGATTAAGCTGGGATTTGTGCCTAATAAAGCATAAGTATTCACGCCTAAAAGTGGTTCATATAATAAAATCCTTAGTTTTGTGGCCTTGTTTGCTCGAGTCCTTAAGTCCTTGAGGTGTCTTCTCACCTGGCGCCCTAAGACCATTTGGTTTGGGAGTCATCGATTAAAGGCTCGTTACATGGGCAGATTAGAAAGCCTAATAGAACTAAGGAATAATACCACCAAAAAAATATATATGTATAAATAAATAAGGCATAAGAGCTAGAGTTACTGAACCCTTAGTCAAAATTTTCACGATCACAAGGTGCATACGACTTAGGGTAAAGTAATAGATTAGATGAGAAGCACAATTTGACTCCTTACCTTGATTGATAACAATTTTTTGAATAGAGACTAAGTTTAGGAATGAAAAATTCAGTCTTCCTATAACTTATAGATTGCTTAGATCTTACAATTATATTTCAAATATTTTTCTCTTTCAAAATGCTTTTCGAAAATACTAACTCTATATTTCCCTTTCTTTATGGATTTTGTGGGTGTAATCTGCTGAAAACCCTCACGAGACAAAACTCGTCCTCTAGGGGAAACCTAGAGGTTTAACGGCTTGTTGCACATGCTCAGTGCAATCACGTGACCTGCGAAAGTGGTCTAATAATTCTTAGTATAGTTTAGTTGTTTTGCTCGAGAACGAGCAAACGATAGGTATGGGGGTGTGATTGGTAGCAAATGTTGCATATTTAATATCATATGTCCATACTTATTATAGAATAAAAGCCTGCATTGTCCTAATTAATTGTTTAATTTATTTGCAGGCCCAATCTTTAAGGAGATGAAGAGAAATGAGCCCAAAGCCCACCAAAATTCTGAATTAAATTAGAATTAATTCGCACTCACTGAATCAGGGCAAAATCAAGAGGTTGAAAACCGGTTGAGAAGAATCCTCTCAGAATCGATCGGTTAAAGCCAAGAATCCAAGGCCATTTCGTCAGAATCCTGGACCCAAACGAAGAAACCAACTGAAGATAAATGCAGAAGGACATCCCAGATAGACCCACCAACAGGGTGTGGCCATCTGGCCACACCCTGGCCGCGGAAACGCGGCCCAAGCCGCGTTTTCGCGGCTTTGTTGGGGAGTTAGGGGGAGCGTTTGCTCCCCCGACCCCCCCGGGATCCTATAGATTGGGTTTTTGCCTATAAAAGGCCTGTACTTGCGCTGAAAATAGGACGACCATGCAGAGATAGGACTTAGCCAAGTTTTTCATTTCTTAGTTTAGGTTTTTCTTTTCTTTTCATATAAATTGTATGTAGGCTTAGGTTAGATGATGATTTATGTAAGTAAGAGAGAGAGAGGCTGATGTTGAGAGTGACACCGATGTACCCTCCTCCTTTCTTCCATTGTTTCAGTAAGTAATAAAGGTAAATACTTTGTTTTTATGTTCTACTTTACTTTACTTTTCTTTTGCTTTCTTCTTCCTCCTTCTACTTTACCTCGTTTGTTTTTGTTGAGTTTACAAGTGAATTCCAAAGCACAAGTATAACGATGTTATGTGAGTGCCAATGATAGTTCATGAAGACATTATCCTCCTCAAGACGTATCACTTCATGCTTGTGTGAGACTTGATGATATAATGCGAACGGGGACTGAGCTCGGGCTTATGATCTATGCGTTGAACGCCTCCTAAACAAAGGTAGAACATGCACAGGTTTCCAAGTAAGTCATCAATCAAACTTGGTAAGTATTTCTTCACTCTCCTTTCTTTCTTTTCTTTTATTTCTTTAGTATAGATCACCACTTCTTCCAACTCTTTCTTTTCGACTCATTTGTACATAGTCGCTTTCTTTCCCCTTCTTTGTAAATAGTCTTTTCTTTCCACCTTCTTCATCTCTCATTTTCTTCTAACTTTAACATAACTCTTTTTCTCTTTTCTTTTTAGGAAACAAAGAAGAACTTTCGTTTTGTTTTCTTAACGATTTCAATAAAGAACGTAATGCTTCTATCGCAAAACCCTCCTTGTGGATCACGACCCGCATAGCCACTTGCTATAGCGGAAGAATTGAGCACTTGCACATTTTTATTATAAGTTCTGAAATCTCGTATTTTGTGTGCAGGTTTAGCCTCAATCACCCACTTTATCTTCTAGTATTGAAAATGATATAAATGTTTTGAAGAAAAGTGTTGATTGTTTGGGCTCCACTTTGAGCCAATGTGCTTTGAATCATACACGCTTGGAATCCTTGGTTCGTAAGAAACAAGTTCCATCTTTGCATGCACACCCTCCACGGCATACACATGCTCATCACGGTCACAAACTCCACACTATGAATGCTCATATGTACACGTGTACACATTGTGGACGAAAGGGCCACCTTGCTAGATTTTGTTATGATCGTATACATAATGAAAATTTAGCAAATAATTTTATTTGGGTTAGGAAGGTACTAACCCCTATGGACCCAAAAGAAAATGGGTACCAAAGACCACCCCTATGATATTTGATGTTGGTGTGGACTCTCGCATCACGTGAGAGTGGCGGTACCTTGAAGTGGATGCGATCCGTGCTTAAAGAAAACAATTTGGATGCATCACTTTCAAGGGGAGTTTGGTGGAGAGGACCACCATTGGTTTGGAGAACTAGAGAGGTGCCTTCATCGGTTTTGGTATCAATCTCTAACTCCCGTTTATATTTGCATGCGTTTTCATGTTCATCTATTTATAGCATGTCTTGGTTTAATGATTATTATGTTTATGTCATGATAATTAGATTAGTGTTATACATGTTAGTTATTTGAGATCACCCATGTTTATATGGACCCATATGTTGTGTTCTCACCATTGTTTAGCTATTATGTATATCATAGGTCTAATAGCATGTGGATTTACATAATGATCATTTCGATTTATGTCTAGTTTTATGTCTCATGTTTTGAATATACGTTTAGATGTTAGTTTTCATTAAGACTAGGATTTATACTTGTACATATTGTGGGCCACAAATAAATCTTTATATATGTTTGTGCTTGTATGCTTATTTGTACCCATTAGATGTGCTAGTATAGTCTAGTTTTGATGATTCATTCATTTTAACTTATATTCCCAATTTTGGACATATTTTATAATCATGTGGTTTCACTTCATGTATACGTCTATTTTGCCAAAATTAAGATATACATGTATACCCCTTGAGTCATTTGCTTTTCATGCAAATCTTTATTATGGACTCAAATTGTGTTTAGGGATATGTACGTATACTTCTCGTTTTGTCATAACATACATATGCCTTGAAGTATAATTTGTTTTATTGAAAATTTTTAGATTTTCATGTTTCATGTTTAAAGGAATTTAAATTGAGCTTAATTGAATATTTTCATAATGATATGTGTCACATAACACTTGTTCACTCACTTTATTAGGTTTCTCATGATTTTATTTTCATGAGTATGATATGGGCTTTATGAATTTTGAGTGTTTAGTGATCATATGAATTACATGTGTTTCATAAAAAACAATTTTGTCTTGTTCCTTACTTGAAGGATTTCGTACTAGTTAACAAATTTTTCCATAACTAGTTCGTGTTCTTTGTTATGGTAGATGTTTTCAAACATATTATATTTTCAAACTTATTTTTGAAAACCCCTACCTTCTACGGGCAGTTAGATGGGAGATCATGCTCATGTATGCTTTATAGTGAAAATCATTTTAAACTTGAACATGAATTGGGTGATAGGTATTATGAGATATACACTTGATCTTATTGTTGTGTCAATTGGTATCAATATTGACATTTTTGTATACTCATATATATTTTTATGTATGTATGCATATTCTTCAAAGAGTATCAATTTCAATTGGTATCTAATTTTTCAACATATATATGTTTTTATTTGTGCTTATTATATTCATATATCTTAGAGCACAAATTTTGATCATGATAAAGCTTGTTTTATAATGACTATCTTGTTTCAATTGACTAGTTTTCAATTGGTATCCCTATACAAGCTTATTCATTGTTTCATTTGGTATTTCATAAAGGGGGAGAAAACTTATATTTCATCTTTCAATTGGTATTTGATTTTCACTCCCATACTTTATGATTGAAAATTTTAATTTAGTATCATATGTTCAAAATGAAAAATATATTAACAATTGGTATCAAAAATTTATGTTTAGAAATTCAAATTTTGTTATGTTTAATTTCAATAGGTATCAAGATTGTTTTCTTACAATTGGTATGTTATTTGTTTACTTATTAATTGGTATCAAGATTTTTGTTTTCAATTGATATATGAATGTTTAATTGAGATTTGTTACAATGCCTCGTTTACCTTTATTTCAATTGGTATCATTTGATATAGGCATTCCTTAAAATGTTTTTATACTCATTTCAATTGATATCATTTATGCACTTCATTGACATTTTTTATTGGTATCATGTTTTATGTCACCCCTTGGTTGATTCTTTGTTTTGAACAAAAAGGGGGAGAAGAATTTGAGTTTACTTTTACCCCTTTGTTGATGATTGACAAAAAGGTGGAGAAGAATTTGAGTTTGTAGTTTATATGCATGTTTGTGTATGCATGTTTTATATTTTTATTAAGTTCAATTGGTATCAAAAGCATTATTTAAAGAACATTTTTATTTTTGGTATCAAGAGCTTAATTAGTTTTGTTTTGCAAAGTGGTATCAAGAGCTTGTTTTGAAAATGTACTTGTTTTATTTAATTGGTATCAAGGTTTTATTTAATTGGTATCAAGAGTATGTTTTAGAAATTTATGTGTTTTATGCATGTTGATGCATACATGTTTATGAACATTCATTGCATACTTAATTGTTTATCTTGATGCATGAGTTAAGGGGGAGCTTCCTTGAAGCTTAACTTTAATCCATGCATATATAACTCCATGAGTTTTGTCATCATCAAAAAGGGGGAGATTGTTGGCCCAAAGGCCTTCCACTCTAGTTTTGATGATGATTAACTCATGTAGTTATGTTTACTAATTATCTTGTGATGTTTAGTTTCAGATCTTTAATCAAGATATTAGTTGGTGATTGCTTCAAAACTCCGTGATCCGGAAGCTTTCACATGATGTTTCCAGAGCCCGAGCATCAAGATCATATATAGCACTCGTTGGAGTCAAGCTCGGAGTTTTGGAGTTTTGGATCGAGTCGGCTTGGAGACGGCGCTCTACAAGAAGACATCAGTACCTAATTTAGTTTGACTTTTAGATCCATTTGTAATAATTAGAATAGTATGATATGCTCAAGTTCACAACACACACGTTTCATATTTTGAATATTGGTTTTCGGTTTTTCCGTTTTTCGTTTAACCGATCTTGGTTTCATGAATAGATAGATCAAAACAAGTTTAAATGATTTTATGTATAGTAGATTCATTCTATATACATGCATGCTTAACTTCCTAGACAAACTTAGTTTTGACTTACTTATTCATGTGTTTTATGTTTTGATATTTTTAACAACATATTTTGGAATTAAAGTCAAAAACATGGATACTTATATGTTTCTTGTATATTGGATTTCCATCCACATGCAAATGCTTCAATGTGTTTAAGTATCATGTTTTTGTATTTAAATGAGTTTTGAAAAAATCGGATTTTCTTTAGAAAAATCCAAGTTTGAAAAAATACAGGTTTTGGTTTTTGATAAAATTTGTAAGACACAAAAATACTTTAAAATGTTTGATTTTTGTGTTGTAATTTTTATTACATGTTTATATATCAATGTAATATGAGAAAACTATTTTTGTGTATTTTTAGAGATTTTATGGGAATTTTTAAGACTTTAAAAATCCAGTTTTTCAGTCCCAGATTTTGGCTGCCAGGCTCTGGCGGTCGACCGTAACGGTCGACTGGGCCAGGAGCCAGTCGACCGTAGCGGTCGACCGGACGTGCACAAGATTGTGCACGTAGCCGTGTCAATCGGCCGGTCGACCGACTATGAGCAACCCACTCTCGGGTTGCTCCCGGTCGACCGAGCGGTTGACCGGACATAGAGTGTTGCTCTCTGTTTCTGGGGCCGGTCGACCGGGCTGTCGACCGGTAGCTGCCAACGGTCAAAAATCGACCGTTGGCCGGTCGACCGTCCGGTCGACCGGTAGGCCATTTCTGGCAGTTTTAGCTGCCAACGGCTATATTTTTCTAGGGGCTATAAATACCCCATTAATGGCCAGTTTTCTCTAAGATTTGAAGAGCTAATTTTTCCTTACTCTCTAATGTTTTCACAGCAATCAAAAGAAGTTTTTGGGCTTTAATTTGCACAATCTATTTGGTGTTTTAACTAGGGTTTGGAAAATCAAAGAAAAGGGTTTTTGGGAAAAGTGTTTTTGATTCAACTTCTTCATCTTGGTTTCTAGATTTCCCAAGGATTTTCTTTGACTATTTGATTTCCATTCCTTTGATTTTCTCCACACATGAGCTACATCTACTATCCTATTCTATAGGATCTTTGTGTTTGTGGGAAAAAGTGATTGGTTTGTGATCTTTTGATCACCAAGTTGTAAACCCTATTTTTGCTTGGCTTTGTGCCTTTCCCTCATAGTGTTGAGGAGGTTGTGCAATTGGGTTGTATCCCTCAAGGTGTGAGGTGATCCTTGTTTAGCTTTGTGCTTATCCCTCAAGTTGTGAGGTGATAGTTTTGTTGGCTTGGTGCTTAGCCTCTAGTGAGAGGTTGTGATTGTAAAGAGAGGAGTTGGGTACTCCTAGTTATTGTATTGCCCCAAATCCTCAGTGGAGGTTCCCTGTGTGGGAGTCCTTTGTGGACAAGCTAGTGGATTAGAAATCCTTCTGGGTGAAGGCGGGGACGTAGAGCTGGGTGCTCGAACCTCGAAACAAATCTTGTTGTTTGCGCTTGATCCATTGACTCTCTTTCTCTCTCTATTTACTTTGTGCATTGTTCATATTGCTATATTATATACTTGCTTGTGTGTTGTTGCAATTAGTTTTAAATTTCGTATCTAGTTCACTAGATTAGTATTATCACCTATTCACCCCCCCTCTAGGTGATTTCACATGCAAGAGGTCGAGCGACAATTTCAGGAAATGTTGGCCTCCTCACAATATTTTCAAGATTCATACTCAGTCCCACCTATTCAAAATGACCAATCATCAGTCTTGGACACGAGTATAGAACTCTTACGTGAGTCTGAGCCACAATCTTAAAACTTGTTGGACTCACAATCTTCACAATTTTTTCAAACCAAGATTCTTATACTCCCTTTCTAGAACAACCATTTGAAGAAAATTTTGAGTTAGAAAAGAGTATATAAATCTTGCATGAGACCTCACAATAATTTCAAAAATCTTTTGCCCATTCTATCAATAGGTTAGAAACACAACTGATTCAATTGGTCAACATTTATAGAAATGAGAAAACTCTTTCTTATCAACCTTTGACCAATCTAGATATCTCTAACTCTATCGATCTAGACCAGGAATCATATTGTTTTGTAAACAAAGATTCAATTTCATCACACCTATTTGAACTTCACCAAAATCAGAATTTTGAGAACCACATTGAAATTTGGGATGTTTTCCATTTCCTGAAATTGAACTTGATCATGAATATGATCCTGAACATCAATTTGGTAATTCAATTCCTCTTCTTAACTCAATAATGACTCCAGTATTTTTACCCAATTTTCATCACTTCCCCGAGTCAGTATTGATCCTGTGCCTGTCCATCATAAAATTGAATCACCAATCTTTTATGATCAACAAATGAAACTTGACCAATACTATACTTTTGAAAATCCCATTGACAAATTGGAAAGTTCTCATTTTTATGAAATTGAACTCAAAGAAGAATGCGATCCAGATTCTCAAATTTGAGATTCAGTTCAAATATCTGAATCAATATTGACTCCTGTTTTTCTACCCGATTTGAGCAACATATTAGAGTCAGCTTTGATTCTCATACCTGTCATTCTTGAACTTGAATCACCAACCTTAGAAAGTCACATTCCATTGTGAGAAAATGAATGTAGACTTGAGTTTCAACTTCTTGATTTGGACCTACTCCCTAAACAAATTTCGACGCTAAAATCTTTACTTGATTTTAGTCAATTTTCTGAGTCGGTATTAATTCTTGTACTTTCTGTGTCCAAATCAATCATTTCTGGGATAAGAGTATTGATAAAATTGACTTTGAAATTATTTTTAAAATTTGAAAATTAGATGAGGTAGAATTCTTAATAAAAATCATCAACGTTCACATCATAATAATGGGTTGTATTATAGGGCCATTGGTGGGTTCCTGAGAACTCCACGCAATTTTGATTGGGCCGCATTTCATGGACCAATTAGACCACCACCGGAATCACCATCTTGAGGTAATTTTTCCTTCCCTCTCTATTTGTTTCATGCATACATATATTTACGATGCATTGAGGACAATGCATCAGCTAAGTGTGCGGGAAGGTTTACTAACGTAAAGATTTTAGATTTTCTTTCTTTTTCACTTCTTTTAGGATATTCTTAGAAATTTTCCTTTTTGTATAGAAATTTTTCCCTTTCTTTAAAAACTTTTTGAAACAAGAGACATAGATTTGACCATTTTTAAGAAAATTAAGATGATCTTAGAAATTAAGAAAGCCTTAATTATGACATCTTAAACCTAGTCGAAATAATGAATCTTATTTAAAATTAGAGGTTAAGTAAGAAAGATTGGAAAAATAATTTTATCTTTAATTTTTTGCCTTAGATAGTATGTGCTTCACACTTACGCATTTTTGGGATGGAAACAAAGACTTAAAATGTCATAAAGCAAAAATAAATAAAAGAGAGAGAAAAAATATATATGGTATATATGAAGAAAAAATCACTTATTAAGTTAGATAACTATGCCTCAAAAAGTATGATTATTCACGCCTAACGGTGGTCAAAAGAAACAAATAATCCTCCTTAGTTTTGTGGCCTTGTTTACCTGAGTCCTTAAACCCGAGGGATGTTTTCTCATCTGGTGCCCTAAAATCATCTGGTCTGGGAGTCATCAGACTCACTACCAGGGTAAACTAAAAAGCCTAATAAAACTAAGAGAAGAAAAAAAGATATATATATATATATATATATAAATGTCTTTATGGTTAGAGTTGAAATCCCAAAAATTTTCACAGTTCACAAAGTGCATATTATCTAGGTTTTATAAAGGATAAAATTATTCAATCCAATTTGAATTCTTACCTTAATTAAAGACAAGATTTTACATATAGACTAAGTTTAAGAAAGAATAATTTTGGTAGACTTATGACCTTAGATCGCTTAAATTTTTGTAAAAATATTTCGTAAACTTGTCTCTCTTTCAAAATACATTTTCAAAACACTAACTTTTATTTTCTTTCTTCA
The DNA here is from genome assembly GCA_038442645.1 of Agave tequilana. Classification (NCBI taxonomy): domain Eukaryota; kingdom Viridiplantae; phylum Streptophyta; class Magnoliopsida; order Asparagales; family Asparagaceae; genus Agave; species Agave tequilana. The sequence continues at coordinate 74,783 of JAVJIF010017564.1, forward strand.
TGGATTTTGTGAGTGTAATCCACTGAAAACTCTCAGGAGACAACACTCCTCCTCTAGGAGTAACCAAGAGGTTTAACGGCTTGTTGCATACGCTCAGTGCAATCGTGTCACCTGCAAAAGTGGTGTAATAACATTTGTAGTATAATTTTTTTCTTTTTTGTTTTGCTCGGGACGAGCAAAAGATAAATGCGGGAATGTGATTAGTCTACGATTTTGCAACATTAGATCGCATATTCCTACCAATTTATGAATAAAATGACGCTTCTCACCAGTGTTTTGGTCTATTTTGCAGATAATCAAGAGTTCAAGGGCAAAATTGGAATAAGAGCCTAATTAAACCAAATTTTGAGTAATTAATCTCATTTTCTTGGAGGCCAAACTAGAGAGCTTCTAGAAGACATATTGAATCCAGAAATAGGGAGCGAAGCTGAAGAAACCCGGATCCAATTCACCCAAAATCGGAGATAATTAGGAGTTCCTCGCAGCTGGACGAAACCACGGACCAAAATCAGGGACCTAAGTCCCTGGTATTGCAAAGCAAACGCGGCAATTGGTGGGCCCATGCGTCGATCTTTGACGTGTGGCCTCATCTCGCCTTCTAGATACTTCTTCTGCCTACAAATATTGCAAGGTTTGGCCAAAAACAGGAACGGAGGGCTGTAGGCTAGGGTTTTCTTCTCTTTAGTGTAGGCTAGTATAGTTCTTCTTTTTTTATTTTGTATTTTTCTTTCTTTTTTAGATCTTGTAGTAGGCTGAGTTGATTCTAGACGGATAGAGAGATATTGATGTAATAGAGAGTGACAATTTATGTAAAAGTTTCTCCTCTATAGTAATCTTCTCCATCTTCTACATGATGCTTAGCTAGTTTTCTTCTCATGGCAATCTAACTACTAACCACTAACTAGCTAATCACTTACTTGATATTCACATGAATCTAATAACCTCTACTAGGTCTTGCACTTGCAAGAGCAATTGATGGTTCATGATGATGGATTCTAACATTCTAACATCCTAACATCTAACCACTAACAAGCTAACATATAATTTCTTTATTTCATGCTCACCTCTACTTAGTTTTGATGATCTAATAGTAGCTTACATTTTTATTGTGTGGGATGGATGTGTTTGCATGTGGAAGAACAATCTTATGATTCATGCTTTGTATCGTCTCTTGAAGTACGGACTAGTGATTGCCAAGGATCCATGTGAGACAGCTATCACTAAGAGGTTAGCATTGTTAGTGGAGCAATTAGTAGTGAGTAGTCATGAGTTTTCTTTCATCATTTTCCTCTTTCTTTTTATCTTATTTAAAAATTAGTTTCAAAACCCTTTTATCATTTTTCTATCGATGTTTTAACCACCTTCTCAGTTCACCATTGTTTTCATCTTCTTCACAACAAAGTTCATCTTCTTTTCCATTTTGTTGTCCAATTCACTTCACTTTCTACTTCATTTCTATTTTCTTGTTTTGTTTTACCGATTTACAACCACTTCTCCATTGTTTTCACATCGCCGTTTTCATCGCCTCCTCTTCCTATCACTTCCGGATTTCTTTTCTTTTCCTTTTTCTCATTCTTTAAACAAAGAAGAACCTATTTACATAGCACGTGAATGGACTTTTAATGCTTCTATCGCCTCCTATCCCTGTGAATTCGACCCGTTGAGCCAATGCTATAACGGAAGTATCGAGGGAACATTAGCGCACACATTATTAAAACTGATTTCAAAACACACATTTTCAAGTGCTGGTTTCGCCCCTATCAGCCATCGTAAAAACTGAAACTCCTTGACAGATAGACTCCCAAATATTAGGAGTGTTACAGGAATCACCGCCCATTCTATCTTCTTTCTCCACTGAATGAAGAATGAAGGAGACATCACTGCTTGCAAAGCAGAAGAAGGCTTTAAACAATAGAGAATTTTCAGAAAGCAGATCAGATCGCTCTTAAAGAATCCCACCCAATATATAGAGGGAAGAAGCCCAAGAGCCAACCTCCTAGGCTGCTAATCCCAGAAGAAGATAAAGCACCACTCCACTTAGGATCCTACATATGTCATGAAGAAGGGACTCAAACCGTTGTGCTAGATACGCCATGTCTTCCTCGAAAGATGCCCACATTCATAAGAGATGGTTACCTTCTCAACGCTGCCACTTGGGATATGCGGCACCTACCTCGAACACAGCGTTGCATGAAAGGAAGTAATTTGCTCGGCGCTGCGCCGATGTGACGCACATTTAAAGCTTAGCCAGGCTGTATTGCTATGCACGCCACTACAGGACAAAACCTTAAGTGACGGCAGACACCTTGGGTCCAGGCGCAGAAAGTCCTAATTTTAATTTTTCCTCTATATATCGGAGACTCCAAGAACCTAAAATTCCCCGAAGGAAAGTTCCTGACCTTTTTCTAAGAAAAGAGAGCAGAGAGGGCATCTGTAGTGGTCACTTTCTGACCCTCTCATGATTGTGACACATGTTCAGTCAACTTCTGACAGATGTGCAACGCGTGGCTACTTCTAGAGCGTTTAACCTGGCATCTTCACCTATTCCAGATCTTGAATGGGTCGGGTGATTAACGGAAGAATCATATCCGATTATAGAAAACTCTATCCTTGAGTCCAATCCTAATTCAAATGAGGTAATAACCTCCCGGGGCAGTTCATCCTTACCCACAGCCGAAGGGGAATGACAAGATAGAGATGGACTCCCTCTTGTATCGATTTAAACCAAGGCGTTTGGCTTGACCCTTATCAGGATAAGGGATTTAGGTATTCAAACTAAGTAGGACTTCCTAGCCTTATCTGTTTGACATAACTTGTATAAACAAGGGACCCCTTTCAATTTTGAAAGGGATTAAGTTCACCCGAATCTAGATTACCCTTTTGTAATCGCCATTGACATAGTGGAATTTTTTTCTTTCTCCGTGATTTTTTTCTTTCAGGTTTTTCACGTATTTTCATTGTATTTGTGATTGGCTTTTCTATGATTTGGTTGTATTCACTTTCCTATTTCGGTGCATGGATTTATTTCTTAGGAATTACACACTGCAGAGTGCTAATGCTTGAAAATTTCTTCTCGCCTGGTTCCGAAAATTACTTGAGAATGAAAATTTTAAGGTATTAACACCCTAAGTTTATCCTTAAAGGATTAGAGAAATGAATCTCTAAGTTTCTTGAAAGTTAGAAAATGAAGCTCTTTCTAAAAGCAAACTAGCCAAAAACTCACCTTGAGCTCATCCTTAGAATGAGCTATTTAAGCTCTGCAGGAGTTTAATTGTCCTTAAAAATTAGTAAAGGCTGAAACAACCTTGATAACCTCACGCGTGCGAGGCTAAAACAGGCTCTGCGCAAGTCTAAAATGCTTCATGAGAAGCTAGAAACAGACTCTGTGCGAGCCTAGCAAGCTTCATGCGAAGCTAAATAGGCTCTACGCGAGCCTATGACAGCCGTTCTGGCTTAAATATCTCCATTTAATGTGTGACATAGTGGACGGTGTAACTGCCCACTAAAAGTGGTATTAACCCCACTAAAGTAGTGGGATTAGCCCAATAATCCTGCTAGGGGATTTGACATGGTAATTAATGACCTGGAGTGTGAATTGAGCTCACAGCGGAGTAGATAAAGCTTCAGGCGAAGCTATAAAAAGCTTGAAGGAAACCTATGAAAAGCTTCAGGTGAAGCTAAAATTAGTTCTCAGCAGAGCTATGAAAAGCTTCAAGCGAAGTTAAAATTAGCTCTCAGTAGAGCTTTGAAAAGCTTCAAGTGAACCTAAAAGTTAGCTCTTAGTGGAGCTATGCCAAGTTTCTGGCGAGCTAGGCAAAGCTAGCCTCTCAGGAGAAACCACCCCTTTGGGCTTAGACGAGGCTAAGTGTTGAACTAGCTTAGGCTTATAGGCATGTCTAGGCCTATTCAAAGGCAATACTTGGCCTACTTCTTGCTTAACTGGATCAGTAGAGTCCAAATGACTATCTATCAATCTGGGATTGGTATGAGCTGAGTAAACAAAAAGAACTGGTCATCATCTTGTCCGCAACTTATCTTTTGGAAGTGTCAAAAAGTTAGACACCGTTCAGAGAGCTATCTGGAAATTTGTCTTTTAGGAGTGTCAACAGGAAGTAATTGAAGTAGAGAAAGAGTTCGTAGCTGAGCTAATCAATAGCTTCTTTAAGAGCTTGTGGTAATGCCTCTCGCTAGCATTGAAGAGCTCGACCACTCCGTTTAGGCTCTTGAAGGTGGTTCTTTCTTGAGCCATAGATAATATTAGGGACCTCGGTGGAGTTGATTAGGTCGTATACTGGAGCAGATGGAAAATCTCGAGAAAGATGTAGGAAAGTGGCGTCGCCTGAATGACTCAGATTTAACTCCATTGGTCGAAAAAGAGCTCGACCATTTCTCGGAGCAAATGCAGAAGACTTACTCAGAGACGAAAAGTAAGCCAAAAGCAGTATTCCAGGAATTGAAATCCCTAAAAATTAAGGAAGTCAAAATTGTTGATGCAATTGAGGCCTCAAATAATGCATTCACTTCTTGCAATGACAAGATCGAGAAGGCACGCGAGATGATTGATCGGTCACTGATATTGCATATTCCTTGTCACATTCCCATATTTTATCTTAATAAACTCTACTATTTATTCATATTTATTGTTTAAATATCTGCAAGCCTTTACTAAAGGAAATGGAAAAGAAAGAGCCCAAAAGCCCATTTAAATTCTGATTTAAATGATTTAAATTAAAATCAAGGATTAGGACAAATATTCAGGAGTTCAACTGAACATTAGAGCAAAACAGAAGATAACACAAAAGGAAAATCGATTAATTTCAGATTTCAATAAATCCATTTGATTAGCTAGAGAAATCAACGAAGATATCCCAGATCCAGAAGTTCAGATGGAAATCTTATCATAACACATGGGAAATCTACGAGACGAGAAACCATGGCCCTTAAATCTTGTCTATTGGCCAAATCCTGGCCGCTTATCTGTAGCCAAAGCCATGGATATGTAGCTTAGTTTTGGTTGTTGGGGGAGCATTTGCTCCCCTTATCTGTATACTTCTTCACCTCATCCATTTCTCTGATAAAAGCAGGGTTTTCAGAAGGCCAGAGGAGATGATTAAGTAGAGATAGTTCTTAGGCTAGGTTTTTACTCTAGTTTAGTTTAGGGTCTTGTTTTTCTCTTAATGTAATTTTCAGATTTATTTATGTAACTTAGAGGAGAGAAGAGTTAGAAAATGAAAGTGAAGGTTGTACTGAGAGTGACACTGATGTAAGTTGTTCTTCTCTTCTTTCATCGTTACTTCATTCAATCGAAAGTTATATTTTTGTTCTTTAGTTTTATTTTTTCTACTCTCTTCTTTTTAGTTTTGATGATAATCCAAGTGAGTCTCAAAGCATCAGAACAGCCTTGCCTTTGCGAGTGCCACCGATAGCTCATGACGATGGATTTCTCCCATTGTTCGTATCATTTCATACTTGCTCGATGAAGCTTTGATGATATAATATGGAGGGGGACTAAATTATGTCTTACGGGTTATGTGCTGATCACCTTCGAATCAAGGTAAACATGCCAGCAATCCAAAGTAAGTCATCAACCGAAAGAGGAAAGTCTTTCTAAGTTTCTTTGTTTCTTTCAACACATTAGTGTAGAACACTTTCAAACACCAAATCTTCTTTCTTTACCCTCTTTATTTCTTTGTTTAACTTTCTTTTCTTTTTAAAAAATCACCATCTTCTTCTATCTTCCACTTCTTTTAAATTAACACTGCTTTTTTTCCATTTTCTTTCTAAAAACGTAGAAGAACTTTTAACCAGTTTTGATAACTTAAAAGAAACTTACTAAAAGCTTCTACCGCAATCCTCCTTATGGATCACAACCCACATAGCCACTTACTATAGCGGTAGTATTGAGAACCTAGCACGTTTCTAAATTCTGTATTTTTATGCATAGGTTTCCCTCAACCATAATTTTGGCGTCGTTGCCGGGGAGGGACAATAAGTAAATCTTTTTAATTTACTATATTGGTTAAACTTTCTCCTATGGTTTTTTTGTTTAGGGGCTTAGTTGAAGAATCTAATTGCTACAGTAGACATATAAGTGGCTATGGACTCTGCTTTAGAAAGCAGAGCCCAGAAGCCCTCAGAATTGCCAAACGCTGCAAAAGCCACAGTTTCGTGGCAATCTGAGAGGACTACTGACTCTGCTTTCATTGTAGGTGTTTGAATTTGAAAGTTTAAGTCTCTATTACTAGTAATTTTTCTTATTTTGCTTATTGTACACATTGTATTAACTCAGCAGTAACATATGTTTGTTAATTGCTTAAAAAAAGTTTGGACATTGCATTCTAAGCACGTGTCCAATTTCGTTATAATACATTATTGTTGAAAAGTGCAGGAGCAAAGGTATGTGTGCATTGCATATAGTTTAGGAAACATATTTTGAGTGATTCATATTGCTTAAATGTTGCTTCTACTATATTCTTGTACACTGCACTAAAATGAATTAAGGGCTTGTTCTACAAACAAGATAAGGTGGGAAGTCATTACCCTTTCTTAACCCACAAACCATCTCCTTACTCACTAACCAAGCCTAACCAAAACTAAGTAGATATTGTCCCTGGGGATATCTCGAACTCAAATAGGAGACTGACATAAGGGGAAAGTTGTTAGAGTCTGACTCTTGTCAAATCAGTGTCAAAGGTTGGGGATTGAGAGGTGAAAACTCGAAGAACAGTAGTTTGGCATAGTTAGGCTCGTTGACTGGGCAAGGATATCTTCCACTCGTCTTGCTTCTACCTAGCCGATTAACTTGCGGTCAGATTGCTGCAATATACCCACCGTAGACAGTCTAATCAGAGTCGTCTAGGTCTAAGGTCTACCCTAACGTAGACTAGATTTTTATTTACTTTTTGTTTATTTATTTGTTTGTTTATTTTTATTTTTTGATATTTTTATGATGTGGATTACAATTACAATTATTCCAATGCATACATTGATTCATACTTCACCCCGACCTCTTTTGACTCGGATATTACCAACCCGACATTTTATAACTTTAACCAACCAAGTATGTAGGATTGGCCTTATCCAAATCAATATCTGCCCTAGGCCTAATATTATGAACAAGACTGGAACAATCATCACCACTCTTCACAAAGTCAACATCGCCCCCGAGTCAATGGTGTAACACCCCGTTGCCAGAATATGTACTTAGATACGTGTTCTGATTTTTAAATCATATTCTTTCAATTTTTCATCATATTTATTTTTATTTTATGATTATTTATATCACCATTTGGTATTTGGATACGGATTTCATAATCAACCCTAGTCTGAACTAGGGACCCGATCCCAGTGTATTGATTGATTTAACTTTTTTGGTAGTCAGATTTGATTGATTTCAGTTTCAAACATCGTTTTTCAATATTTTAGATTTTTCATTGATTTTTGAAATTTTTCTAAATTAAATTGTAAAATCTTCGAAACCAGTATCGAGTGGTGCCGCCGATCAATTCTAGGATTTTTAATTTATAAATAATGTTGAGTTTCTAAAAATTGCTTTCATATTATATCTTAAAATTATATTTTCTATCTTAATGCATTTTTGGAGATTTATCTGAATTTATCGAAATTCGGTCGGATTTGGTGTCGACCAGTATCGCCGGTAGATACCAAAAATTTTAATTTAAAAATGGGATTGAGTTTCTGAAATCTGATTTCACCATGTACCTTGATATAATATTTATTATTTTTTAGAATTTTTGGGGATCGTTCCGAGTTACTCTATTTTTGGGCTTTGTCAAAGTTTTAGGTGTTTTCCCAAATTCTAGAATTTTAACCAGATATTTTTCTTTTATTTTTTCTTTTATTTTTCAATTTTCTCCTCCACTCATTCTTTTTCTTTTTCTTTTCCCTTTCCTTTCCTTCTTCAAATTTTCTCCGCCATACAATAAATATCCCAACCACTTTTTTATCTCCTCCTATAATGCATGTACCTGATCCCTCAGCCAGACGCGGACCTGACATCCGCTTCTGGGCTTTTCTTTAAGCAGACGCGGGTCTGGCTTTAGTTGAGATGCAAGTCTCAATGAAAACACGAATATCATTTTACCCCCACCCAATACATATACATATATACATACATACATATACATATATACAAACATACACACACACACACACACACACATATCCTCTTCTCTCTCTCTCTCTCTCTCTCTCTCTCTCTCTCTCTCTCTCTCTCTCTCTCATTTTTCTCCTCCTTTTTTCTTTAACCAGCGGCAGCACCAACAGCCACCCCATGTCCCCTCTCGTGGCTGGCAACCTAGGCCGGCAACCACCACTCCGACCACCACCTCCTCCCTCTCTCACTCCCCAACAAACTCCCCAACACCATCTTCTACCTTCATTTCACAACTCCTTTTTCTCCTTCACCAAACAACCTATTCCCATCACCTTCTCTAGCACCTCCACCACTGTATACACCACCACGTCCACCACCACCTGTTAGCCCAAAGGTTCTTCACCTTAGTTTTGATGATGACTAACTTATGATGTTAAGTTACAAATGATCTATGTTTAATAAGTTTCAGTTATTGATTAAGATCTTAGTAGGTGTTTAGCTTTAACAAAGGATTCAAAGCAAGTTTTGAAACTAACACGTGTAGATTCGAGAGCTCGCGCGTCAAGATTGAATCTAGAACACAAAAGGAGTCAAGCTCTATGGATCGTGTTTGAATCGAGTCGTCTTGGAGATGAAGATTGACCAGAAGACTTCGGTTTATGTTTGTTTAGTTTTTTTAGATCTTGTATAAGAATAGCTTAATTTTGATATGCTCAAGTACACACACACAAGTTCAAATAGTTTTGGTTTCAGTTTAACCGGTTTTGTATTTTTCAAGAAACATATATGGTTTTCTTTCATGAATAGATAGAATCAAAACAAGTTTTACATGTTTAAATGTGTATTGGATTTCATCCATATACAATTTTTGTTTCATATTGTAGAAAAAACGTATTTTGGTGATTCTAATTCATGTGTTTCAAGTTTTGTTTTATCAAAAATTATTTTTGGATTTAATGTCAAAAACATAGATATATCATTTACAATGTGTATTGGATTCTATCCAACCACACTATTCTTCATATGTGTTTCAATATTATATTTTTGTATCTATACAAGTTTTGGACAAAACATATTTTCATTTCAAAAATCTAAGTTTTGAAAAATACCGTTTTTGATTTAAAACTTAATTTTCATGCCTCAAAAATAGTTCAAATAGTTTGTAATATGTGTTGAATTTTGATCACACATATTTGTACTTCAAATATTTACATGAACTTATTTTTGTAAAATTTATAGAGTTTTATGGTATTTTATGGGTATTTAAAAGCCTAAGTTTTAACCCTGAAAAACCTGCTCTGAACCTGCTGGCGGTCGACCGATCGGTCGACCGATGTGCACAAGAATGTGCACAAGGCTCTAGCCTATGGTCCGGTCGACCGTGCGGTCGACCGACTGGCACTAACCAACTCTCAGGTAGGGCCCGATCGACCGAGCGATCGACCGACAGGCAGATATTCCTTATGGTCGGTCGACCGGGCGGTCGACCAACAGGCTCAAACGGTCAATTTTTTTTGACCGTTGGCCGGTCGACCGGGAGGTTGACCAACAGCCCATTCTGGACAGTTTTTGACCCCAACGACTAGTTTCTCTTAGGCCCTATATAAAGGGGTTTTGGGGGCTGTTTTGAAAAAGAATTTTCAGGAGAGTTTCTACCAGTTTTTTAGTGCCTTCTTGCCCATTTTCTAAAGGGTTTTAAAACAAGTTTTTGAGTTTCAATTCTCAACCTTTATTTATTTTCAAAGTGTTGAAAAAATCAAAGAAAAACTACATTTGGGAAATTTGTATTGTTCTTCATTTCACAAATCTATCAAGAACTTTTTTCCAAGTATTTTTTCTTGTTGTTTCTTTATCAAAACACTTTATTTTCTCACATTCTTGAGCTATCATCTCAAATATATCTTTAGGATCTTTTGTATTGTGAGAAAAATTGTTTGTGATCTTTCAAGATCACTAAGTATTATTTGTGATCATTGGATCATTAAGTTGTAAATTGTTTCTTTGCTTTGGCTTTGTGCTTTTCCTCTTGTGTAGAGGTGTTTGTGTTTGAGAGGAGGAGTTGTGTACTCCCAGTATTGAGTTGTAATTCGTCAGTGGAGGTCCCTTTGTTGATGGTCTTGTCTGGACATAGTGAAAATCCTTCTGTGTGAAGGCGGGGATGTAAAGTAGTGGCTTGAATCTTGAAATATATCCTCGTGTTTGCATTTAGTTTTCTATCCCTCAACTCTCATCTCTCTTATATGTTGAATTACTTTACATTGTTCATATTCATATACATGCTTGATATTGTTTGTGCTCTCACACTTGTGTTCAACCAAGAGAGCTTTTAATAGCACCTCAACTCTTAATTTGGAGGAATCTAGAGGAGTAGTTCCAGAGCCCTTCACGGAGAATTCAGGCTCACTCTTGGTTACATGTTGTGTGTTTGCAATTAAGTTTTTAATTCAACATTATTTGTCATTAGATTAGCACTATGCCTATTCACCCCCTCTAGGTGTACTTTCGATTGGTATCAAAGCCTACACTCCTGATATTCAGTTTAACCATCTAGGAGTATGATTCTTGAATTGCTAATCTAATCTATTGCTTTGCACACATACTCATTTACACTCATGAATTTTCTTACTCCTCCCATGTATGATGTTTCCAATATTGATATGTGAAAGTTTAAGATGAGTACTTACCTCAAAACCATAGGATTGCATGTTTATCTTGCCACTCCCAAGAAATCTTATCTTGATAATGACAAGTATATAGAGGCTAATGCACAAATCATAGATGCATTAAAGCATACACTAAGTAAAGAACATATTTCTTTGATTTCTCATTGTGATTCTGCTTTTGCAGTGTGGAACAAATTGACCTCTCCCAAGGAACAAGTTGAACATATTTTGGAGAGAGAACCTAGAAGAGATGAGCCGACTAAGCTTGCATCATGGTCCAAGGGAATGACTCCCTTGAGGTAAATTCAGATACACATCTCGATGATTGTGCTAAGTCTTCAAATGATAATAATGCTATGGATGCACATGCTTTAAATGAAAAACTTTTTATGTTTTGTGAAAACTTGCTTTCTAAATACAAAGCTTTGAAAAGTGAGAGTTTTGATTTAAAAGAAGAAAATAAGAATTTTTTTTTTAACTCAACATGATTTTGCAAGAGAAAGTTGAGATTTCAAGTGAAAGTGATTCCTTGAAAGCCCAACTTGACCTTGCTTTAAAAGAAAATAAAATTTAAAGAATAAAAATGATTTTGATATTATTTTGAAGAATAATGATTGATGTGTGTGCTTTATATACATGTTTTACATCACTTTTTAAGCCTATTATTTTCTATATTTAATGTTGCATGCGTATTTTGTTAGTGTTATTTTGCAGATTTTAGGTCAAGAACAAATTAGAAGAAAAAGAGCAAAAATTGACAAATTAGCGATATCAAATGAACAAAAGAAATGCAGAATCAATGATCTGAAGCAGAGATGGAACATCTCAGCAGAGCCTTCACGCAAAATTAGAAATTTCACAAAAATCTGGGACTGAAATGACCAAAAGTTTGGTCACCCAGCCATAAATTTCGGCCAAGCAGCCGTGGACCAGTCAATGGGAATGCCAACTCAGAGGTCAACACGAGTCAAAAAGTGGAGCGCCAACACAATAAGAAGTTCGGCGAGTTAGCCGAATTTTTGGCCAGCTGGCCGAACTATGGCGGTGCTTATGGATAGAATTTTCTAAAAAAAATCGTTTAAATTAAGAAACCTAGGTTTTTGTATTCGACTAGGATTTTACTGCTCTCTGTTTTATATAAATGTCGTCCAGCCTCTTGTAAAAGACACAATTTAATTCTCTTTTTATTTTAGGTGAAAATTAATAAAATTTTGTTGTTAGCCATTAATTTTCAGAGTACTTTCAGCAGAAAATTCGTCAAGGCTTCATCTTTATTGGTGCGCTCTCTTACCTTTCTTTTACTTTTCTTTTAATTGATTTTATTCCATGATCTCTTTCAATATTATAATGTGTTTTATTTTTAAAGTTATGAACTAATTTTTCTTAACTTGAGGTATGATGTAGGGATTGTATTGATGATATGAGATTATGTTTTCTGCAAATTCTCTTATGTGTTTTAGAAAGTTTAAATCTTTTATATGCTAAGTTGTTAAATCTTGAGCTTTCTGTTATAATTGATGTGCACAATTAATTAGAAGGTTAGGTTAGAGTCCGAGGGGAGATAACTTAGCAAAACCTTCTAGGATTAACAACCATAACTCGAAATGTTAAGACGTAAGAGTTGTGCAGTCAGGTAGGAATATCCATCATACTTAATGCATCTTCTGACTAGCAATCTACTAGATCAAGAGATTCTATATTTAGAAGATAGAATTGGTATTGTTCGAGAGAATTTACTGATTATGATAGAAAATTCTAGTTGTTTGCATGAATAGGATAAATTAGCACAAGCATAATATTTTATCTGATTATAATTATCAAAATTATTACCCTAATTCTTTTCATAATTAAATCAAACTTCATTAGTAATACTTTAATCACGACATCTTCCAATTAACTTAATGATTCAAATAGAATTAGAAAAGATTAAGTTAATACTTGAAACAACAATCTTCGAGGGAACGATACTCTACTCACTACTATGTATTACTTGAAAACAATTGGTACACTTGCCATTCGAATCCGCACATCAAGTTTTTGGCGCCGTTGCCGGGGATGGTATAATTTTCAATATCAACAATATCGATTACTATTCTGCTTTTAATTTTATCTACAGATCTAATATAAAAAAAAATTCTTTACAGGTTACAGAAAGTTCAACCTCAACAGAGCACATATTTCGGCCAGGTAGCCGAACTCCTGTTCTGAAGCGAGTTGAGTTTTCTTCAAATTTACTGTTACTAGTAGATGAGACATTTTAGGAGTGCAGAACTCATAGAACCTGATCCAAAGATTGACAGAACCTTCAGACGCTTGCTCAAGGAGAGACGAGATCGAGAAAAAGTAATGGCGGAACAAAACGAGAGAAAAGCTATGAGGGATTACGCTGTTCCCTCTCTTACTGGAGCCAATTCATACATCATCGCACCGACAATTCAAGCAAACAACTTTGAACTGAAGCTGGGGTTAATTCAGATGGTGTAACACACATGTTAATTCGGGGGATTCCCACATGAAGACCCTAATAACACATCTCTAGTTTTCTAGAGATCTGCGACACACAAAGGATTAATGGTGTGTCTCCGGAGGTAATAAAGCTGAAACTTTTCCCTTTTTCTTTGAAGGATAAAGAGAAGACATGGTTCAATTCTTTTCCTAAGAATACCATAGCAACATGGGATGAAATGACAAATAAGCTCCTCACAAAGTACTTCCCTCCATCTAAAGCGGAAAAACTCCGAGGTGATCTCACAACCTTCACCCAACTTGAATCTGAAAGCATCTATGAAGCTTGGGAAAGGTACAAAAGATTGATCAGGAAAGTCCGATATCACGGACTTTCTGCTTGGTTGGAAATCAAATTCTTCTACAATTAATTGAATCCAAATACCAAGATGATAATTGACGTGGTCGCGGGAGAAGCGGTCATGGGCAAAGAACGTGATGAGGTATACGAGCTTCTTGAGGAGATGGTCTCAAATAGCTACCAGTGACAATCAGATCGAGCAATGTCAAGAAAGGTGACCGGAGTACATGAGATAGACGCAATCTCCGCAATACATGCACAAATTGCATTGTTAACAAAGAAACTCGATGCAACCAATGTAAGTGCCATCCGAACTCAAAACCCTCCATATGATGAATTTGTTGCATGGCAACTAGCCAATGAAGGGCAAGTTGGCAACATTGGGCTCCCTTCAAACAAGCAAGCAAACTACGTGAAAAACTTTCAAAAGAATAATAACCCCTATTCGAACACGTACATACCAGCTTGGAGAAATCATCCTAATCTAGTATGGGGTGGTAACAACAACAATAGTGCTCCAAGGATGAATAACTTTCAGCAACAGCAAGCAAGGCCACCACCACCAAAAGAGAAGAAGCCAAGCCTGAAGGAGAATGCAACAGCTCACTGCCACCACAGACACCAACCTGAAGAACCAAGCAGCTGCAATTCATAACCTAGAGGTGCAGATGAGTCAAATTTCCAGCCTGTTGTCCAATCGACCACAGGGATCATTACCAAGCTACATGGAGGTCAATCCCAAAGAACATGTCAAGGCAATCACGTTAAGAAGTGAAAAAGTCCTAGCACAGGACCAAGTTCCTAGAGAAGAAAATCTTGTTCCAATAGAACTAGAGATGAAAGCTCAAAAATAGAAGAAGGCAAGAGATATACAGAGCCAAAGTTCGGCCAGCCAGCCAAAATCTCAGCCAGGTAGCTGAACTCTGGAAGATTCTCAGGCTCTGCAAGGTCCTATAGAGAAGTCAGTTATCAAGCCATATGTTCTCCCACTTCTATTCCCCCAGAAATACAAGCAAAAAGATATAGATAAGCAGTTTGTTCAATTTCTAAATATATTTAAAAACTGCGTATTAACATTCCTTTTGAAGAGTCTCTAGCACAGATGCCCAAATACGCAAAGTTCATGAAGGAGATCCTAAGAAACAAGAGAAAACTTGAGGATAATGAAACAGTAATGTTGAATGAAGAATGCAGTGCAATTCTGCTAAACAAGCTTCCTCCAAAGCATAAGGATCCAGGGGGTTTTTCTATACCTTACATTATAGAAAACTTAAAATTCGATATTGTTTTATATGATCTTCGTGCAAGTATAAATTTATGCCTCTCTCTATTTTCAGGGCAATGAGTTTGGGAGAACCGAAGCAGACTACTGTCTCACTTCAATTGACGGATAGATCGATAAAATACCCACTTGGTGTTATTGAAGATATGCTTGTTAAAGTCGACAAATTCTATTACCCTACAGATTTCTTCGTGCTTCACATGAAGGAAGATAGTAATGTTTCCCTCATATTCGGCTGAACTTTCCTAGCCACAGGAAGAATTTTGATTGATGTGGAAGAAGGAGAACTCATCCTTCAAGTGCAAGATGAGCAAGTTACTTTCAAAGTTTTTAAGGCCACGTCGCAGCCATCAACTATTGAGGAGTGCTTCAAAATTATCACCAAGGACAAGCAAGTAGTAGAAGTACCAAAAGAGGAGCATCAAAAATTGTTTAGCAAAGAGTATAATCAGCCGGCATCCAAGAATACAAAAATTGAGTAGTAAAGTTTCTACTTGAAAGCTGTACCGTCAAACCAAATATGGAAGAAAGCCTTAAAGATTGCAAAAAATCTATTGAGGCTAACACCTTGCATACATGAGCCTCCATGAAGTCCAGCAAAAAGTCTAGTTAATGACTATAACTTAAAGTGCTTCTTGGGAGGAAACCCAAGTTTTCTAACTTCTCTTATTAATTTTTCTAATTTTTAATTGTCTTTAGTACTAACTTATATCTTCTATATGTCAGGTACCCCTCTCTGTAGAGTGATCCAATACTCCCAGATGAACTACAAAATCACCACAACATGAGCACCAGAAAACAGAGTATCAAAGGACCAGAAGTTCAGCCCGGCAGCCGAATTTTCGGCCAGCTAGCCGAACTCTGGTAAGCGTTTGACCAAGAATATTTCAGGTGTACACTTTTCAAATTATCTATTTTCTGAATCTGTTTCTGAGATATGTGGTTTTTAAAATTGAATTGTTTTATGATAAATAAAGTTCTTGATTTAAATATGGATTTCTTGTTCAAATTTAAAAATTTTGGGATAATTCTCAATCCTGATTTTGTGCATGGGGCATAACACAATTGAAGTATGGGGGTAGGGGTCAATTCTTCTTTTTGAATTTTTTTAAAATCTTTCCTTATTTTTTTTACTTTATCCTTTCTTTGTTTTTATCTTCTTTATTTCATCCTCTTTAAAAATTTCAAAAAATTTTTAAAATTCAAATCTCAAAATTCCCTTATCTTTGCCCAAGAGCATTCAGTTTCCAAGATCTTCTAGGATTCAAAATTTAAATTTGAAATTTAAATGAGGGTAGTTTTGGGAAAAGGGTTTATACATCTTCTATATAAACTAACTTCAACCTTTTTTTGTTTCTCACAAATCCGAGTCCAACCTCTCAAAACCAGAGCGTTCTATAATCTGGAGAAGGAGTTTCAGAGACCTCAGCCACCAGATCCGCGAAGTTCGAGGCAGGAGTTCGGCCAGGCAGTCGCACTTTCAGCCAGGTAGCCGAACTTTGGCAAATCTCTCCCCTGAATTTTTCTAGGACAGTAAGTGCTTTATTTTCTCTCTTTTATAGTTCTCAGTTTTTCAAGTTCATCATGTCTAAGATTTTTGCTGAGCAGAATTTTTTCCTTGTGTTCGAAGCATTTGGGATGTATTTTCTGGATCAAATAAGGGTTAGGAATTGGGATTATCTGTTGCATGCTAATACATATGAATTTTATATTCCTCCCCTAGTACAAGAGTTTTATGATGGATTTTCAAAAAATAACATTGATAGGAATCAAGGAATAATTGAAGTAAATTGGAGGGGGAGATGAAAATCTTGAATTTACAAACTATTTCTGAACTAACGGGTACTCTTATTGTGGAAAGACGAACTCAAGAACTGGGGAGCCTAGAAAACTACATTCATTTAATTGGAGAACATTGCAAGGTATCGCAAGGGGGTGGCATTAGCGCTAAAACAGTATATAGGAATGTGTATGCGTGATGTAGATGGTTAAATCATAATGTCTTAGGTGTATCATATGTTTCATCCTTTTACTATCAAGTTTTACATATTGTCTACATTTTGATGACTAAGAAAAAAGATTTTCCATGTTCTACACACTATTGGACACCATTGCTAGCGCTAAAGATAAACGAAAGATCTTTATGCCACTACCCATTCTTGTCACACAAACTTGCAAGGAATGGATGCTTGAAGATGAATTTAATCATGCTATAAAAGCTAAAATTAGTATTCAAGTTGAAACTATTCTTCATCCTATAATGCTTCAGTGCAAATTGATTGGGTACCTTCCATGCTACAAGAACATGTCCCAGTTGCGTCATCATCATCTAATGAATCGAAAGAGGATGATGATGAATTTTTTAATCAACAACCACCCAAAGATAATCGTGCATTCATGCATTTAATTTGGGAGGGCATAAAAAGGATATATAAGTTGATAAAGGGGCAAAAGAAGAAGAAAACTGAAGAATCACATTTTAGGAGGACACATTCTGAAGGAGGTAGTAGTAGCATGGGAAAGAGAGGGAGGTGGGCTTAAGGGGAGTTGTATAATAGAATTTTTCTTTTTGTTTGTTTTTCTTTTATTTCTTTGAGAGAAAAAAGATTTTTATGGTAAGTTGACCTAATTGTAAGGGATTTAGGAACCATAAACTTGAATTGGATAAGGAATATCAATTTGATGAAATTTTAAAGTCTTTGAGTAGAGATGAAAATTTTTAAAATATTACTACCATCTAGAATTTGTCCATGTGAATATGCATCTTATCTACACTTACACATTGGTTTAAACTTGGGATAATGAGGATTACTTAATACTTACAAAAAAAATAAGAAAAACTTAATTATTGATTAGCTAGATACTTTGGCCTCAAGAAGCCTTAGTATTTACGCGAAAGATAGTTAGGTAAATTAAAAATATATATGTATTAACAAGTCTAATGATCAATTAGTTAGGTATCTTGGCCTTAAGAAGCCTTGATATTTACATGAAAGAATTAGATTAGTTATATATATGAAAAAAAAGAAGTGCTTAAAGGGCAACGAAGTGGTAATACTTCGAAACTTCTATAAAAAATAAAAATATATTTTAAGTATGTAAGTTTGAATCAAAATCCCAAGTTAAAAACTATACACATTCACGAAGATGCATAGGATCATAAAACTTAGGAAGGATGGTGATATAGCCTAAGATTTGAAAATCTCTATAAAGTAGATGATAGAATTCTTTGATAAGAGATTGAACTTAATAATGAGAGTTTATGATACCTAGAGAACTTATACATTAGTGATGCTTACCACTCCAAAAATATTTTGTCTTTCTTTATTTTTATCTTTCTTTTTCTATTTTCTTTATTTTTGGTTATCCTTATTTTTGGTTATCCTTTTTATCTTAATCCCTTCTTATCTTTTAAATTTTTTCACCAAATTTTGTGGGTGTATTTCACTGAAAATCCTCACGAGATAACACTCATCCACTAAGGTGGGTTTAACGGCCTGTTGCACATGTTAAATGCAATCATGAGTCCTACGAAAGTAGATTAGAATTTTATTTTTAGGATTTTTAGTTTTCTTTTTCTTTTTAGATTAGGATTTTGCTCAAGGATTAGCAAAAAAGTTGGTACGGGGTGTGATGTATGTGCTTTATATACATATTTACATCAATTTTTATGCCTATTATTTGCCATATTTAATGTTGTATGGGTATTTGTTAGTGTTATTTTGCAGATTTTAGATCAAGAGCAAATTAGAAGAAAAAGACCGAAAATTGACAAATTAGCAATATCAAATGAACAAAAGAAATGCAGAACCAGAGATCTGAAGTAGAGACGGAACATTTTAACAAAGCCTTCACGCACAATCAGAAATTTCACAAAAATCTGAGACTGAAATGGATTAAGAGTTCGGCCACCCAGCCGTAAATTTCGGCCAAGTAGCCGTGGACCAGTCAACGAGAATGCCAACTTAGAGGTCAGCACGAATCAAAAAGCGGAGCGCCAATATAGTAAAAAATTCGGCCACCAGCCGAATTTTCGGCCAGCTGGCCGAACTATGGCGGTGCTTATGGATAGAATTTTTTCAAAAATTTGTGTAAATTAAGAAACTTAAGTGTTTGTATTCGACTAGGGTTCTACTGCTCTCTGTTCTATATAAAGGCGCTAAGCCTCTTGTAAAAGTCACAATTTAATTCTCTCTTTTATTTTGAGCGAAAATTAATAAAATTCTATTGTTAGCCATTAATTCTCAGAGTACTTTCAGCAGAAAATTGTCAAGGCTTAGTCTTTATTGGTGCTCTCTTACTTTTCTTTTACTTTTCTTTTAATTGATTCTATTCCATAATCTCTTCCAATATTATAATGTATTTTATTTTCATAGTTATGAACTAATTTTTCTTAGCTATGGGCATGATGTAGGGATTGTATTGATGATATGAAATTATGTTTTATGCAAATTCTCCTATGTGTTTTATAAAGTTTAAATCTTTTTATGCTAAGTTGTTAAATCTTGTGCTTTATGTTATAATTTGTGCGACAATTAATCAGAAGGCTAGGTTAGAGTCCTAGAGGAGATAACTTAGCAAAAGCTTCTAGGATTAACAACCATAACTCAAAATGTTGAGACGTAAGAGTTGTGCAGTCAGGTAGGAATATCCATCATACTTAATGCATCTTCTGACTAGCAATCCACTAGATGGAGAGATTGTAGATTCTAGATTTAGAAGTTAGAATTGGTATTGTTCGAGAGAAAGTACTGATTAGGATAGGAAATTCTGATTGTTAGCATAAATAGGAAGAATTAGCACAAGCATAATATTTTATTTAATTACAATTACTAAAATCATTACCCTAATTCTTTTCATAATTAAATCAAACTTCTTTAGTAGTACTTTAATCACAATATTTTTCAATTAAATTAATTATTCAAATAGAACTAGGAAAGATTAAGTTGATACTTGAAACAACAATCCTCGAGGGAACGATACTCTACTCACTACTATATACTTGAAAACGTTTGGTACACTTGCCATTCAAATCCGCACATCAATGATGTTTTGTCTTCAAAACTTGAAATTATTTTTAAAAAAAAATTCTTTGAAAACTAAAATTGTTTTAATTTCTAAAGAATTGGAATCTACTTCTTAAGAAAATATGTTCTTGAAAAATGATTTTGATTCCATGTTTGCCATGCTACTATAGTTTCATCTTCTTGTGTTTCTATTGCATACTCCACTTCTTCTTCTACTAATGATGATGGTATACATGCTTTGAAGAAGAGTGTTGATTGTTTGGACTTCATTTTGATCAAATGTGCCATGAACCATATACGGTTAGAATCTATGTTTCGGAAGCAACATGCTCCTCATATGCTTGCACACTTTCCACGGCATACACATACTTCTCATGTTCACACACATGACACCTTGTATGCTAATGTGTACACTTGTACACATTGTGGTCGCAAGGGTCACCTTGCAAAATTTTGTTATGATAGAATAAATGTTTTAAATTTTGCAAATAAGTTTGTTTGAGCTAGGAAAGGTGCTAACCCCCCATAGACCCTAGAAAGTTTGGGTACCAAAATCCACCCCTATTTCATTTGTTGTAGGTGTGGGTTCTCACACGACGTGAGAGTATTGGTGCCTTGATGGTGGATGCGTTCCAAGCTAAAAGATCATATTTATGGATGCATCACTTTCAAGGGAAGTGTGGTGGGAGAACCATCATGGTTTGGAGATATAGAGACTAGTTCAATTGGCTTGGGTAACTATCTCTAACTCCTTGTTTTTTTACATGCTTTCATTGTTAATTTTTTGCATGTCTTAGTTTTAATGCTCATTATGTTTAAATGAAATGCCTATTAGACTTGTGATATACATGTATAGTATTTGAGATACACTCATATTCATATGGATCATATTTGTTTGTGTTCTCAATTATTGTTTAGCTATTGTGTATATCCTAGTTATAATAGCTCTTGCATTTACACTAATGATTATATTTGTCTTTCAATCATGTTTTGGTGTTTTTGTGCACTTCATGTTTTGATTACATGTTTGGATGTAAGTTTTCATTAACACTTGTGTTTATACTTGTACAAGTAATGAGCTATACTTGATTCTTATGTTTTGGTGTCTTAATGCTCATGTGTACTCATATAATGTACTTGTATGACTTAGTTTTGATGATTCTTTTATCTTCACTTGTATTTCCTATTTTTGCACATGTTTTCATGTTTAGCTTCATGGATATGTTAATTTGCCAAAACTATTAGATATACATCTCTATTCTAGAGTCAGTTACCTTCATACAATATTCTATTATGAACTCGTTTATGTTTGGGATAAATATGTATACATTTAGTTTTGACAAAATATACATATACCATGAAGTTTATTTTATTTTTTGATAAAAATAAAATTTCTCATGTTTGATGATTTTCATGGTTATGGATAAAGGAATTCCATAGAGCTTCATTGATTTATATCCATGTATATGTTTTTTACATGATTCTTCACACTCTATATTTTGTGTTTACTCATGATTTTGGATTCCTGAGAATTAATGTGCTTCATAACTCCTTGCGTATCATTTATTGTGTATTTAGCATATTTTCATGAGATATATATTTATTTTTATTTCTTGCTTGGAAGATTTACTACTAGTTTTCAAAAATATCTTTAAACTAGCCTTTATTCTTCAATTAGTAGAGTTTTCAAATATATTAAAATATGTTCAAATAATATTTTTTGAAAACCCCTACCTTTTAAGGGTGGTTGGATGGGCAACCATGTCTTGTATGCTTAAAATTGAACATCTATTTAAACATGTGCATGAAAGGGAGGTAGTTATGAGTTATACACATACTTATCAGGAAAATTGATTTTTGTATACTCATGTTTTCTATGTATATGTATGCATCATATTGCAATTGATGTTATATTACTCTGATCATACAAACATATAGATATTTTCTTGTGCTTAATTTACAATGTCCATTCATTTTTAGCACAAATTGAGTTCATGTTAAGCTTGATTTAATTCTTAATGATAATCGGTATTTTTACAAGCTTATGCATTATTTTTATTAGTATTTCATAAAGGGGGAGAAAAATTCTTGTTTTATCTTTCAATTAGTTTTATTTTCATTTGGTATCTTACTCCCACTCTTTATGATGGAAAATATTTTGTTTTGGTATATGCTAACATTTTCAATATTGGTATGAATAATCTTAAATTGGTATTATTCTCAAATTGGTATCTTTATTGAAAAATGATTTTAGTGTTTACCTAAAAATTTAGTTTTAGTTTCAATTGGTATCATTTCTTTCTATTGTTATCAATTGGTAAAAAGTTTGTTTCATTTCAATTGGTAAAAAGATTATTTTTTTTCAATTCGTTTCTTTCAATTGATAGTTTTTCTTGGTATCAAAATTTTGTTTTAAAATATATTTATTGGTATTGTTTGTTTTTCTTCACCCCTTTGTTGATGATTGACAAAAAGGGGGAGAAAGGTTTGGGTTTATATATGCATGTTTGATTAATTATTTGTGTATATATACATATGTTTTTATGATTCTCATTGCATATCTTTTATTATTGTTTTTTGGTATTTTGAGCTTACATTGCATATCTTTGTGTTTTATGATTATGTATGAGTTAAGAGGGAGCTTCTATGAAGCCTATCCTTAATCAGTGCATATATAACCTCATAAGTTTTATCATCATCAAAAAAGGGGAGATTATTAGACCAAAGGCCCTTCACCTTAGTTTTGATGATGACTAACTTATAAAGTTAAGTTGCTAATATTCTTGTGTTTAATAAGTTTCAGTTATTGATCATGATCTTAGTAGGTGTTTAGCTTTAATAAAAAATTCGAAGCCAGTTTTGGAGCTAACACGTTTAGATTCAAGAACTCACGCGTTAAGATCACTTTAGAACTCAAAAGGAGTCATGCTCTTTGGATCGTACTTGGACCGAGTCGTCTTGAAGATGAAGATTGACAAGAAGACTTTGGTTTAGGTTTATTTAGTTTTGTTTAGATCTTGTGTAAGGATAGCTTAGTTTTGATATGCTCAAGTACACACACACAAGTTCAAATAGTTTTGGTCTCGGTTTAACCGTTTTGGATTTTCAAGAATACATATATGGTTTTCATGAATAGATAGAATCAAAATAAATTTTACTTGTTTAAATGTGTATTGGATTTCATCCATATACATTATTGTTTTATATTGTAAAAAAAACTTATTTTGATGATTCAAGTTTTGTTTTTATCAAAACTTATTTTTGGATTTAGTGTCAAAAACATAGATATATCATTTATAATGTGCATTGGACTCTATCCATACACACTATGCTTCAAATGTGTTTTAAAATCATATTTTTTTATCTATACAAATTTTGGAGAAAATGTATTTTCATTTTAAAAATTTAAGTTTTGGAAAATATCGTTTTTGATTTAAAGCTTAATCTTCATGCCTCAAAAATAGTTCAAATAGTTTGTAATATGTGTTGAATTTTGATCACACATATCCGTACTTCAAATATTTACATAAACTTATTTTTGTGAAATTTATAGAGTTTTATGAGATTTTATGGGTATTTAAAAGCCTAAGTTTTTAATCCTGAAAAACCTGTTCTAAGCCTTCTTGCGGTCGACCGACCGGTCGACCGGACCAGAGCTTGGTCGATCGGTCAGTCAACGGATGTGCATAAGAACGTGCACAAGGCTCTCTAGCCTATGGGCCCGGTCGACCATGCGGTCGACCGACTGGCACACCTAACTCTCTGGTAAGGCCCAGTCGACCGATAGGCCTTTGGCCTTAGGCCTGTCGACCGAGCGGTCGACCAACAGGCAGATTTTCCTTAGGGCCGGTCGTCTGGGCGGCCGGTTGTCTGGCTCAGACGATCAATTTTTTGACCATTGGCCGGTCGACCGACTGCCCATTCTGGGCAGTTTTTGACTCCAACAGCTAGTTTCTCCTAGGCCCTATATAAAAAGGTTTTGGGGGCTGTTTTGAAGAAAAAAATTTCAGGAGAGTTTCTACCAGTTTTCTAGTACCTTCTTACCCATTTTCCAAAGTGTTTTAAAACAAGTTTTTGAGCTTCAATTCTCAATCTTTATTTGTTTTCAAAATGTTTGAAAATCAAAGAAAAACTAGATTTGGGAAATTTGTTTTGTTCTTCATTTCACATATCTATCAAGAAGTTTTTTCAAGTATTTTCTTTGTTGTTTTTTTTTCAAAACACTTTGTTTTCTCACATACTTAGGCTATTATATCAAATCTATCTTTAGGATCTTTTGTATTGTGAGAAAAATTGTTTGTGATCGTTCAAGATCACTAAGTGTTGTTTGTGATCATTGGATCACTGAGTTGTAAACTTTTTCTTTGCTTTGGCTTTGTGCCTTCCCTCTTGTGTAGATGTGTTTGTATTTGAGAGGAGGAGTTGTGTACTCCCGGTGTTGAGATGTAATTCCTCAGTGGAGGTCCCTTTGCGGAAGGTCCTGTGTGGATATAATGAAAATCCTTCTGTGCGAAGACAGAGACGTAGAGCAGTGGCTCGAATCTCGAAACATATCATCATGTTTGCGTTTGATCTTCTATCACTCAACTCTCATCTCTTTTATATCTTGCATTGCTTTACATTGTTCATATTCATATGCATGCTTGATATTGTTTGTGTGCTCATACTTGTATTTAACCAAGAAAGCTTTTAATAGCACCTCAACTCTTAATTTAGAGGAATCTAGAGGAGCAGATCCAGAGCCCTTTACAAGGAATTCGGGCTCACACTTGTTACATGTTGTGTGTTTGCAATTATGTTTTTAATTTCACATCATCTGTTATTAGATTAGCACTACACATATTCACCCCCTCTAGGTGTACTTTCACCACCTTCACCAAACTCTTTCCTCTGACGAACTCCAACATTCCCTCACATCCTCACCTTCTGAAACGTCATTCCCAACAACTTCATTTTTCAGAATTGCATTATACTTGCACCCCCATTTTCCTTCTTCTTTGACCTCACCGTCGGCTACCCGGCCGCCGCCGGCTAGGCTGATGGCCACCCTTGGCCAGCCATCTCCCATCCCCTCCTCACTTTTCCTTTCTCTTTTCCTTCCTTCCTTATTTTTTCTTTCTTTCCCTTTCTTTCTTTCTTCTTTTCTTCTTTCTTTTTTCTTTCCATTCTTTCCCTTCACTGATCCTCACTCCCTCTCTCTTCTCCCTATTTTCTATTTCTTGTGCCCTCACTCTCATTCCCTGCCTCTCTCTCGCGCGCTCTCTCTCACTTATTTTCTCTCTCTTATCTCTCTCCCTCTCTCCGCACACTCTCTCTCTCTCTTTCCCTGTCTCTCTATCTTATGCTCTTTCGTTCTCTCTCTCCCTCTCTCTTGGCTACCGTGGGACTCAGCCTTCAGGCTTGCTTGGACGCGAGGGTCACCCCTCTCTTTTCTTCTTTCCTCTCTCTCTTTATTTCACTATATATATATATATATATTATAATATATTAAACGTGTTCACGCGTTAGTTACTTGGAGTTCCAGAGATCAACGATTTCACGGTGATTTTTCATATTTAGGTGAGTGTCCTCGCCTCTTTTCTGGATACCCCGCTTCGACGGGCGTTTTATCGTATTTACTGGGATTTATAATGTAAATTCGGACATATGGTTTGTACCGGCATGTTGTAGTATGGGTATGTATATGTATTTGTGGACATGTAACTATACCAAGGTGACGATTGTTTGTAATAGTGTAGTCCAATACTCGTTCCTATATATTTTTATGTGTTTGATTCTAACATCTCCTGCAAGTACATACCCAGCCTCTGGGCTTAACTGCTCTACAGTTTTACTATAACCTCCGGGTTTAACCTCTATGAGATTTTTAAAGTTCTCTGAACTTTTTATATGCTACGCCTGATAGGCAGACCTTACATCACCACTTACCGTAACTCCATTCAAGCGTAGTTGTCCCGTGAGTACGGTTGTGCCGTGAGCAGTAGTATGGCGTTCATATGCATACTATGACACACGCGTTTAGTTGTGCTGCGAGCGGTAATCACGCCGAGCGGGATAGCTCTAGTGTTGTATAGTAGCTTTGCTTCAGCTTGTCTAGCTTCGCTTGACCATTCGCTTGCTTGCTTACTTTCTTTCTTACTCGATAACTCAATTAACTCTTTTATTAATGGTTGTGAAGAGTTTGAAATTTTTATTTGTACTATTTTTCAAAACTGTATCATTTTCTGTATTCGTACAGATCTCCTGTATCGATACCATTTTCCTATATTCGTACCGATCTCCTATATCGATACTATTTTTCTGTATTCATACTGATCCTCTATATTGCTACAATTTTCTTGTATTATGATATACGATAGTGATATTTACTGCGCTTGTTACTCAACATGCCATTACTGACACTTGACATTGACATGCTACTACTTGACACGTGCCACCTGTTTGATATCACTTATCACCTTCCACCTAATATATTAATGCTTGTCTTGTGATTATCATATTTTGGGAATCCTGTCTTGATATCATGTAATATATACGGTGTCCTGTATTTCTAGCACTTATGTACTCCTGTACCTGTCCTGCTCCTGCCATTCTCATAATATGATAATTACATAATAATAAACTATAAAAAGTACAACTTACATCGGGTAAGGGGAAAGTTGATAGACTCCAAGTGGTGAATATGTTTACAGTGGTATTAGGTATGTTGTGCAACTCAAACCTCCGGCTCTACCTGAGGGCTCCAGGCGACCGAGGCGAGCGCTGGCTCCCACCTCCAATTACATTCCTGAATGGGCAAAATATAAGACCCACCTCCTGTAGGCCTTACGGTTAGTTCCGTACACCAGCAATAGAACACCCTGGGTCATGGTCCCGGGCATATAGGTGACCCACTATAAACATAACCCATTGGCATAAACATCAGTTTCCAATAACAACCTCGACTTACTCATATATGGATGTATGTGGGATGGAACGTAAGCCAGTACATATACTTAGATATATGGGTCGGATGAGTAAAAATAATAAGATACAAATTAATAATCTGTTGTGTTATTTTGCAACTCGGGTTGTATACATTCAGATTATGATAACATAAGGTATATGGTATATAGATGAGGGTTTTCTTGTTTGGATTATCCCCTCGAGGTATCAATCTCATGAATCTATCTATTGAGCTCGTACAACTGGTTTTATCGCTTTTGTACGTCTCATTACTTGATGCCTCCTCCATGTTCGGGTGGTATGCTCACGACATGGTTTTCAACGCATCCTTTTGATTCGGATTTATCGATGCACGTATGCTTGTTCCTGCACCACTTGGCATTCATCACACCACTCGTTGGAGAGTTTCTGACTCTCTTGGATCTGCATACCCAGATGCTGGAGCTTGGAACGTGATGAACATCCTGTTGATCAGAGTGGCGCAGTGGAAGCGTAGTCGATCAGCGGAAGACCAGTCCGGGACCCTATCCTTCCAGGCTTCCTAATAGACTTTCGAGTTTTCCTTTTGTAACTCGTGAGAATCTTTTGTACTATTTATAATTATACATATTTCTTTATATTCTCGCATTTGTGCTTATCGGTGATGTAATATTCTTGTAATATTGTGTCACATCCTGTGATAACCTTGTAATTGTACTCATATGTTGGAATATATAATGCACAGCGTTCTTTTGTACTTTGATTCTTTCCTGTACTGATGCTTAAAGTATATACATGAGTGTATTTTTGACATGCGTATATACATCACAGTAATGTCTCCGTACCTGCGGGAACGGGGCGTTATAGGGTGTTATCAGTGCATAGGCTCTCACATCCAAAGTACAACCAGTCGACAAATTAATGATAATGAAATTTGCAACTGGAATGCATGAGTCCTAGTTATACACTCCAACTACAAGTGAAGAGTTATCTATCTCTTCTTGATCGTCCTTCCTTTGATTCTTGAATTCCTTCTATTATTTCACTATTCTGATTTTCGTTGTCTTTACACCAACTTAAGATATGGGTAGACTATTGAGGTAGCGACAGGACAGATGTGGTTCTCTCTCCCCAATTCTGGTATTCTTTGATTCTAATGCATCATGTTATCTTATATCGGACAATTCTTCGGCTTCGCCTTCTAATCTTATATGTATAGGTGCACCACGGGGATCAATACAGAAAGTTGGATAGTCATCACTTATTTCAGTAGTAAACTCTATCACTACACGTGGAATATCAGTATGATCGATTTTTCAGATTCAAAACATCTGTCAGGCGGAGCCATGGTATTTTCTATAGTATACCAGTAGCGATCATGATCTCTTTTATCGACTTCACTAAGTTCAGAGCCATAACACTTAGCAGTTTTCATGGATTTGATGAGCCACGGATCCCACTAGCCTCGCTAAGTGAGAGTCGTATACTAGCCACGTGAGCTCAACCAGGCGAGAGCTTTGCTACACCCTAACGCTTAGCATTTAGCGTTGTGTTATGCATTGGCTTCTCCACATGAGCTTCACCAAGTGCGAGCCTCGTGGACCGTTAGTTCCGCTGCACCCTAGTGCGTAGCGCCTGAGGCTGTGTTGCGCAATAGACCCACTTGGTTTGGCTTCGCTCGTGGCGAGTTCCGTCAGTGTTTAACACTCTAACCTCGTTCCCCGGATTTCTCTTGCCTAACGTGCTGCATGGACTTGGTGAACCAGGTTTTCTCGCTGCATCTAATCTATATTGATGATTTATTCGGCCAACCTTGTAGGACTTGATATTCTCTATATATTTAATCTACTATTGGGTTATCATAAAGAAGACTGTTATTATAAGTCTTTAGTTATGCCTTCCAGAGTAATCAGTGACCAGCATTCATAGTCGCTATTATTATCAGTTCTTATTTATTTATCTGCAATCAGTTTATCGGGCTTTTTTTACCTTTTGTATTTTAGTCTACTTTCAGAGTAACAGAGAATAGACAGAACATCTATAATCTTATTACAGATTCTTTGTCAAGGACAGCTTCATGCCCAGCAGTGTAAGTATGTGTTCTAAACAGGTAAGTACCGTATTCTTGGGCCACGATATTTCGAAGAAAGTAATCACTGCCGATTCAAGTAGAATTCGAGCAGAGGAAATTTGGTCAGTATTGAAGACATGTCATTTCATACTATTCAGAGCGGTCAGTCTACTGAAGTTTTGACAGTATTCTTTTATTAGCAGAATATCAGGTCAAGCATTTTTATAAAACCGTCAGAAGTTTTATACGACAGAAAGTGCGAAAGGTGTCTAGATCTTGAGTTTATTGCAGCCGGTTAAGAGTGTTACCTTTAGTTATTCATATCTTAATTGGTATAATCATCGTCACTATCTTTTCTGTGTTCATCTTCCCCTTATCGAAATTTCGAGGACAAAATTTTTGTAAGGTGGGTAGAATGTAACACCCCGTTCTTAGAATACGTACTTAGATACGTGTTCTGATTTTTCAATCATATTTTTTTGATTTTTCATCATATTTATTTTTGTTTTATAATTATTTATATCATCATTTGGTATTTGGATCCGGATTCCTGATTTCAGAATCAACCCGAGTCTGAACCAGGGACCTGATCCCAGTCTATTGATCAATTTGACCTTTCTAGTAATCAGATTTGACCAATTTTAGTTTCAAATATTATTTTTCAATATTTTAGATTTTCATTAATTTCTGGAATTTTTCTGAATTAAATTGCAAAATCTTCGAAACTGGTATCGATTAGTGTCGCCGATCGATGCTCGAATTTTTAATTTACAAACAAAGTTAAGTTTTTAGAAACTGCTTTCATTTATTTCTTAAAATTTTATTTTCTATCTAAAAGCATTTTGGGAGATTTTTCTGAATTATTCGAAATTCTACCGGATTTGGTGTCGACTGGTATCGTCGATAGATTCTAAAATTTTTAATTAAAAACGGGATTAAGTTTCTGAAATCTGATCTGACCATGCACCTTAATTTAATATTTATTATTTTTGAGAATTTTTGAAGATCGTTCCAAGTTACTTCATTTTCTGGGCTTTTTCAAAGTTTTCAATGCTTCCCAAATTCCAGAATTTTATCCAGATATTTTTCTTTTATTTTTCTCCTCTACACATTCTTTTCCTTTTTTTCTTTCCTTTTTCTTTTCCTTTCCTTCTTTAAATTTTCTCCGCCACACAATAAATATCCCCACCGCTTTTTCTCTCTCCTCCTTTAATGCATGTACCTTATCCCTCAGCCAGACGCAGACCTGGCATCCGTGTCTGGGCTTTTCTTTAACCAAATGCGGATCTGGCTTTAGTTAAGATGCGGGTCTCAATGAGAACGTGGATCTCATTTTACCCCCCATCCAATACATACATACATACATACATATACATACATATATACATATATATATATAGAGAGAGAGAGAGGTCTTCGTGTGAGAAACTTTCTCACACGAAGACCATGAGAAAACCATATAGGGGCAGTTATGTGGATGATCCGAACCGTTCATCTTAATCTATATATTTTTTTTAGGCTGCCAATAAAAAATCACGTAAGTTCAAGTCTTTTTACCCTTGCAACAAGTGGTTACAAAACATACGTTATATTCACCGTAGAATAAATATGTCACTTGATGCATGAATAAAAAGACTTGGAATCGCTTGATTTTTATTGGTAGTCTAATTAAAGTATGTAGATCAACATGAACGGTTCGGATCATCCATAAAATCTCTCTTATATGATTTTCTCACGAAGCTTATTTTGAGAAAGTTTCTCATTTGAAAATTTTCCTATATATATATATATATATATATATATATATATATATATATATATATATATATATATATATATATATATATATATATCCTCTTCTCTCTCTCTCTCTTTTCATTTTCCTCTTTTTTTCTTTAACCAGCGGCAGCCCCAGCAGCCGCCCCATGTCCCCTCTCTTGGCCGGCAACTTAGCCGGCGACCACCACTCCAACCACCACCTCCTCCCTCTCTCACTCTCCAACAAACTCCCCAACACCATCTCCACCTTCATTTCACAACTCCTTCTCCTCCGCCAAACAACCCATTCCCATCACCTTCTCCCCCACCTCCACCATTGTATACACCATCACGTCCACCACCATCTTCACCAAACTCTTTCCTCCGATGAACTCCACTATTCCCTCACCTTCTCGCCTTTCGAAACGTCATTTCCAACAACTCTATTTTCCAGAATTGCGTTAAACTTGCACCCTAATTTTCCTTCTCCTTGGACCTCACTGCCGGCCACCGGGGCGCCGCCTGATCGGGGTGGAACCGTGCACAAAATGTGTCATTTTGAAATTAGAATTTAAAGTGTGTGCGCTTTGGCTTCCTCGATACTTTCGTTATAGCGTAGAGGCTAAACAGGTCGAATCTGCAAGGACAGGAGGTGATAGAAATATTAACAGTATGTTCACGTATATGTTAACGGTTCTTCTATGTTTCAAAGAATCAATAGAAAAAAACAAATAATGAAAAGCGAAGAGTATGGTGAAACAAAGATAGAAACATTAAAGAGAAGGTATTTGTGATTTTTGAAATTATTTCTAAAGCAAAGTAAAAAATGAAAGAAAACTCATGGCCACACACTACTAATGGTTCTACCAATATGCTAACCTCTTAGTGATAGTTGCCTCACATGTATCCTTAGCCATCACTAGTCCTTGGTTAAAGAGCTTTTCAAAGCATAACCCATAAGATCACTCATCACATCCAAATTCAAATAAACAAGTGAAAGCTACACTTAAACCATCAAAACTATACTAAAGTAAGCATGGAATAAAGTAATGTTAGATTGTTAGAGAGTTAGATGTTTGAGTGTTAGAATCTATCATCATGAGTCTTGCAAGAGCAAAGCCAAGTAGAGGCTAATAGATTCATGCGGATTATCAAGTAAGGAGTTAGCAAGTTAGTGGTTAATAGTTAGATGCCATGAGAGAAAATTAGCTAAGCATGTAAAAGGTTAGAGAGAAGAAAACAAATAGAGATAAAGAGAGAACATTTCATAGAGTGCTACCCTTCATTACAAGAACTCCTACTTTCATCCTAAGAATCACTCTTTTCACTTTTACAAGATCTAAAAGAAAGGAAAAATACAAAAGAAAAAGAAGAAGAACACTAACCTACCCTAAAGAGAAGAAAACCTATCATAAAACCTTCTTTTCTTTGTTCTACTCAACCAGGGAAATATATATAGCAATTGGGGCCTCTGGGAGTCAAGATGGGGCCACGGGTCAAAAAATGACACGTGGTCCATCGTATTTTCGCGAAAACGCAACAAATGATGCATTTTCGCTGCAGTACGGGCGCGCGCGCGTACTGCCAAAGTGTGCGGCTTTCTGCTGCACACTACTCCTTGTACAGCCTGTTGGTTTCTTGATATCTTCTCCCAGATCTGACAGATTTGGCTTCCAAAGTCAATGGCTATATCTAGGCTCTAAAAATCACCAAATAAATGAGATTTTGGGCTTCTTCTTTATTTCATGCCATGGAACTAGAAACATACAGGAAAGTTATTATTAACAGAAATTTATTTAGAATAATTGTGAAGATGTGGTATGAAATATTCATATTTAGAGACTAATCACCGTCGGCCAGGCTGATGGCCACCCTTGGTCGGCCATCTCCCCTCCCCCTTCTCTCTTTTCCTTTCTCTTTTCCTTCTTTCCTTCCTTTTTTCTTCTTTATTTCCCTTTCTTTTTTTCTTTTTTTCTTCTTTCTTTCTTCTTTCTTTCCATTCTTTCCCTTTACTGTTCTTCACTCCCTCTCTCTTCTCCCAATTTTCTTTTCCTCTCTCTCATTCCATGCCTCTCTCTCATTCCATGCCTCTCTCTCATGCTCTCTATCACATTTTCTCTCTCTTATCTCTCTCTCTCCCACACTCTCTCTTTCCCTATCTCTCTATCTAACTCTCTTTCATTCTCTCTCTCGCCCTCTCTCTTGGCCGACGCGACCGGGCTTGCTTAGACGCGAGGGTTACCCCCTTTTTTCTTTCTTTCTTTCTTTCTTTCCTTGCTAACTCTCTCTATTTCACTTTCTCTCTCAAATATATATTTTATATTTTCTATAATATATTGAACGCGTTCACGCGTTAGTTACTTGGAGTTCTAGAGATCGAGGATTTCACAGTGATTTCCCATATTTAAGCGAGTGTCCTCACCTCTTTTTGGGATACCCCGCTTCGACGGGTGTTTTTTTGTATTTAATGGGATTTATAATGTATTTTTGGATGTGTTGTTTATACCGGTGTGCTGTATTTGTATCAGTATGGGTAGTATATGTATTTTGTGGACATGTATCTGTACCGAGGCGACGATTGTTTGCAAGAGTGTAGTTCAATACCCGTTCTTATATATGCTTATGTGTTTGGTTCTAACATCTCCTGCAAGTACATACCCAGCCTCTGCGCTTAACTGCTCTACAATTTTACTATAACCTCCAAGTTTAACCTCTCTGAGGTTTTTATAGTCCTCTAGACTTTCTATATGCTATGCCTGGTAGTCGAACCTAGCGTCGGCACTTTATTGCTAACTCCGTTCGAGCGTAGTTGCCCCGTGAGCATGGCTGTGCTGTGAGCGGTAGTATGGCGTTCATACGCATGCTGTGAGACGCGCGTTTAGCTATGCTGCGAGCGATAACCACATTGAGCGGAATAGCATATAGTGTTGTACATTAGCTTCTCTCCAGCTTGTCTAGCTTCGCTTGACTGTTCGCTTGCTCGCTTACTCGCTCGCTTACTTGATAACTCGATTAACTCTTTTATTGATGGTGGTGAAGAGTTTGAAATCTTTATTTGTACTGTTTTTCAAATATGTATCATTTTCTTGTATTCGTACCGATCTCTTGTATCAGTACCGTTCTATATTCGTCCTGACTCCTGTATCGCTACCGTATTCCTATATTCGTACCAATCCCTTGATCGGTATTGTTTTCCTATATTGTGATATACGATAGTGATATCTACTTTGCTTATTACTCAACATGCTACTACTTGACACCTACCACCTGTTTGATATCATTTATCACCTGCTTACATCCAGTAAGGGGGAAACTGATGACTTCAAGTGGTGAATATGTTTACAGTAGTATTAGGTATGTTGTGCAACTCAAACTTTCGGTTCTACCTGAGGGCCTCTAAGTGACCGAGGGGAGCGCTGGCATCCTACCTCCTGTTACATTCTTGAATGGGCATAATATAAGACCCACATCTTGTAGGCCTTGCGGACGGTTCCATACACTAGCAACGGAACACCTTGGGTCGTGGTCCCTGGCATGTATGGGACCCACTATAAACATAACTCGTTGGCTTCAACATCAGTTTTCAGTAACAATCTCGATTTACTCATATGTAGATGTATGTGGGATGGAATGTATGCCAGTACACATACTTAGATATATGGGTCGAATGAGTAATAATAATAAGATACTAATTAATAATATGTTGTGTTGTTTTGCAACTCGGGTTGTATGCATTCAAATTCGATAACATGAGGTATATGGTATATGGTATATAGATGAGGGTTTTCTTATTTTGATTATTCCCTTGAGGTATCAATCTCATGAATCTATCTACTGAGCCTGTACAACTGGTTTTGCCACTTCTGTACATCTCATTACTTAATGCCTCCTCCATGTTCGGGTATGTATGCTCATGATACGGTCTTCAACGCATGTTTTTGATTCAGATTTATCGATGCACGTGTGCTTGTCCCTGCACTACTTGGCATTCATCACACCAC
Organism: Agave tequilana; assembly: GCA_038442645.1. Classification (NCBI taxonomy): domain Eukaryota; kingdom Viridiplantae; phylum Streptophyta; class Magnoliopsida; order Asparagales; family Asparagaceae; genus Agave; species Agave tequilana. The sequence continues at coordinate 109,431 of JAVJIF010017564.1, forward strand.
TCACTGGGAAGTTTTTGACTTCCCTAGATCTGCATGTCCAGATCCTGGAGCTTAGAACGTGATGGACATCCTGTTGATCAGAGTGGCACCGTCGAAGCATAGTGGATCAGTGGAAGACCAGACCGGGGCCCCATTCTTCCAGGACTAGGCTCTCGAGTTTTTCTTTTGTAACACGTGAGCATCTTTTGTACTATTCATAATTGTTTATTTCTTTGTATTCTCACATTTGCGCTTATCGGTGATGTAATATTCTTATAATATTATGTCACGTCCTGTAATAACTTTGTAATTATACTCATATGTTGGAATGTATAATGCACTATGAAATTTTGTACTCAAATTCTTACCTATACTGATGCTCAGCGTTTATACGTGAAGGTATTTCTGGCCTGCGCATATACGTTGCAGTAACATTTCTGTACCCGCCGGATCGGGGCGTTACATATGGTCAACCATTTTACCAACATTCAGCTTCTTCTTTTCTAGTACAACCTATAGAGAAAAATCAGATTTCAAAAGATTCTAGAAGGTTTGCATGAGTCTGAGCGACAAGTTCAAAACATGAAGAACTCACAATCCCATCAAAAATTTTAAATCCAAGATCCCTACTCTATGTTCCAAGTCCCACAACAAGAAGAATAACCTATTGACTTGAAAAAGAGAATAGAAAACATGATTCAGTGCCAAAATGATTTCATCCAATCAAATTTTGATTGCACCCAGTCTATCAATAGGCTAGAAGCGCAAATGAGTCATTTGGTCAATATAATTAATGAAGGAATGAGGAAACTCTCCCTATCCAATTTTGGACTATTTTTTATTCCCCTAACCATATTGATAGGAACCAAAAATCGTGGTGTCTTGGAGATTTTAACCAAGATTCAATTCCATCACAACATATTGAACTTGACCAATCCCAAACCTAGGACAAATTGGCAAACTTTCATTTTAAGAAATTGAACTTAAATATGAATCTGACCCCGATCCACAACTTTGTGATTCAATTCCAATTTTTAAATCTATATTGATCCCGGTATCCTTGCCCATTTTGGACTCATTTCCCAAGACAACATTGATTCTTGTACCCATAAATTTTGAAATTGAACCACCAATTTGAGAAAGTCACATTCCATTGATGAGAAAAGAATGTGAATTTCAATTCTTTGATTTGGACAGAACTCTTGAACCAAAATTGACTCTCGAACCCAAATTTAATTTTTTCGAGTTAGTATTGGTTCCCGAACCTTTCACTCTTGAGCTCAAGTCAACCATTTCTTTGAATCACATTCTACTGTTGGACATAGGTATAGACCATAATGACCCGTGATGATTTTCCAAGATTGATCACATAAAGGGGATAATTTTTATGTTAGGATCTTTCATGATCCTTTTCCATTTGGGGATTTTAAAAATGTAAATAAAAAAGAGGTCATCCAAGGTGGGTTCTTTAATAATCCACAATATTTAGATTGGGTAACAACGATTGGCCCAATCCGACCACCACTGGAACCATCACCTTGAGGTAAAATTTTTCCTTCACTTTCGTCTTTTCATGCATATATGCATTCATTCATACATTAAGTACAATGCATGAGATAGATCTGGTGGAGGGTTCTAACATAATATAGGTTTTCTTTTAATTTATAAATATATATAACATTTTCTTTGCTTTTAAAAACTTTTTAAAAAGAGAAACAATATTTTGACCTATTTTTTATAAGAAATTAAGTTAATTTTAAGGAATGGGAGAATCATAATTAAGATTTCTTATACTTGGTCAAAATAAGATTATTTGTTTGATTCTAGGATCAGAAAGAAAAAATTAGAAAACTAATTTAGTATTGATTTTTACCTTGATGAAATATGCATACTTTATACACTTACACACTTAGGGTTCAAAAACAAAAATTCTTATACCTTATAAAAAAGAAAAAAGAAAAAGATATATATATATATATATAATCTTCTGATTAAGCTGGGTATTTGTGCCTCATAAAGTATAAGTATTCATGCCTAAAAGTAGTCCACGTAATTAATAAAATCTTAAGTTTTGTGCCTTATTTGCTCGAGTCCTTAAGTCCTTGGGGTGTTTTCTCACCGAGTGCCCTAAGACCGTCCGGTTTGAGAGTCATCAACCTAAGGCTCGTTACATGGGCAGATTAGAAAACCTAATATAACTAAGAATATTACCACCAAAAATTTGTAAAAATAAGGCATAAGAGTTAGAGTTTAAGAACCCCGAGTCAAAATTTCACGGTCACGAAGATGCATATGATTTAGAGAAAAATAATAGACTAGATGAGAAATTTAGTTTGACTCCTTACTTTGATTGATAATAAGTTTTTGAATAGCGACTAAGTATAGGAATGAATAATTCGGTGTTCCTATGACTTATAGATTACTTAAAATTTTTGCAGAAATAATTCAAATATTTTCTTATCTTTTCAAAAATATGTTTCAAAATACGAACACTTTATTTCTCTTTCTTTATGTATTTTGTGGGTGTAATCCACTAAAAACCTCACGAGACAAAAATCGTCCTCTAGATGTAACCTAGAAGTTTAACGACTTGTTGCATATGCTAACCGCAACCATAATTCCTACGAAAGTGTGTTAGATTAGGTTTTTCTTTATTTTTCTTGAGGATGAACAAAAACTAGGTGTGTGGGGTGTGATCGGTCACTGATATTGCACATTCCTTATCACATTCTAATATTTTATCTTAATAAACTCTGCTATTTATTCATATTTATTGTTTAAACATGTGCAGGCCTTTACTAAAGGAAATGGAAAAGAAATGAGCCCACAAGCCCATTTAAATTCTAATTAAAATGATTTAAATAAAATCAAGGATTGAGACAAATATTCAGGAGATCAACTAAAGATTGGAGCAAAATAGAAGATAACACCAAAGGAAAATAGGTTAATTTCAAATTTTTTTATATCCATTTGGTTAGGTAGAGGAATCAATGAAGATAATCCCAATCCAAAAGTTCAGATGGAAATCTTATCATAGCACATGGGATATCAACAAGAAGAAAAACAACGGCCTTGGATCTGGCCTATTGGCCAGATCCTAGCCACGGATCCACGGCTTAGTTGTGGCCGTTGGGGAGCGTTTGCTCCCCCTATCTGTATACTCCTTCACCTCTTCCATTTCTCCTATAAAAGTTGGGATTTCAGAAGGCTAGAGGAGACGACTGAGCAGAGATAGTTCTTAGGCTAGGGTTTTATTCTAGTTCAGTTTAAGGTTTTGTTTTTTTAATGTAATTTTTAGATTTATTTATGTAATTTAGAGGAGAGAAGAGTTTCACGAGAGAATGAGAGTGAAGGTTGTACTAGGAGTGACACCGGTGTAAGTTGTTCTTCTCTTCTTTCATCGTTACTTCATTCAATCGAAAGTTATTTTTGTTCTTTAGTTTTGTTTTTTCTACTCTTTTTTTTGGTTTTGATGATAATCCAAGTGAGTCTCAAAGCATCAGAATTGCCTTGCCTTTACGCGTGCCACCGATAGCTCATGACGATGGGTTCCTCCCCATGTTCGTATCATTTCATACTTGCTCGATGAAGCTTTGATTATATAATGTGGACAGGGATTGAATTATGTCTTACAGGTTATACGTTGATCACCTCCGAATCAAGGTAACCGTGCCAACAATTCAAGGTAAGTCATTAATTGAAAGAGGTAAGTAAGTATTTCAAGATTTCTTTCTTTCTTTCAGCACATTAGTTTAGAACACTTTCAAACACCAACTCTTCTTTTTTTACTCCCTTTATTTCTTTGTTTAACTTTCTTTTCTTTTTACAAAATCACCATCTTCTCTTATCTTCCACTTCTTCTGAATTAATATAGCCTTTTTTCTCTTTTCTTTCTAAAAAACATAGAAGAACTTTTAACCGGTTTTGATAACTTAAAAGAAACTTACTAAAATCTTCTAACGCAGTCCCTTCTTGTGGATTACAACCCGCATAGTCATTTGCCATAGCGGTAGCATTGAGAACCTAGCACGTTTCTAAATTTCTATATTTTTGTGCACAGGTTTCCCTCAACCAATGATTACAAGGGCAAATTTTCTTCTGTCCCAGAGCTGAGCCGGTGCGTGAAACTAGAACTACCTGATTGGAAGAGATGACTGCCAATTGTATCTAGATCCAGCAACAGGATGTGGAGAAGAGATTGGCTTTAGAGGATTGCCTGGCAAAGGTGGTTGTCTTTGATAGGGAGGAGCTAAAGCCACAGGTTGTCCAGAGGGCTGAGGAGAGCAAGAGGATCAGATTGTCTACTCTTAAGGCTAAACTCAAATCATACGAGAGACAATCTTGATGTATCACCAATGTATATTCTTTTCTTTTGCATTTGAATCAATAAAATTTCTTTTGGTCAATGACTTGTCTAGTGTGCTTGTTCTTTTTTGGTTTTCTACCCATTTTGCTCTTCTTACTATCTGTAGGTAATTTAAACTTCCCATGAAAGAGAGTTTAAATGTCTTAGTGCTGAAAGAACTGAATACAGAGATACAGCTCTACGAATTAAACTCTTATAAGAGTGAAAAAGTGTAACTAATCTATTCAGAGGTTGAAAACATGATAAAATTAGTAAGAAGGTAGACTATCAAGAATTAGACAATATTTTGATAGGCCAAAAATAAACCCGCTTGAGGTAAAAGGGGTAAATTGGGTCTAGTGATCCATCTGTTCAGAAGTAATATGGACATAACAGATTAGGAATTACTGAAAGAAGAATCCACTGTTCAGAGGTAATTGTTAACATAAAACAGTGATAGTCTATAAAGGACTAAAAGGTGGATTTGATCTAAGCACCCGTCAGTTTAGAAGTGATAAAGTGGACATAACCGATTAGGAGTCATCAAACTCAGAGTCTTGTCATTCAGAGGTGACGAACAGGACATAACTGCAAAAAGGGAGTCCATATTGGACTGAAAGATGAGATCTGGGCCTTTGTCAGTTCAAAGGTGATTAACTGGACATATTTGAGTAGAAATTACCAGACTCAGAGCCTTTGTTGTTCAGAGGTAATCATTAACGTGGCAGCAAAAATTTCTACTCTGTGATGGTGTAGAGAATGGACTCGTCTGTTCAGCGATCTTGCAGATATAATAGCTTGAGTTGACTCGTCTATTTAGTTATCTTACAGATATAATAGTTTGAGTCATAAAATGAATCCACTGTTTGGAGGTAATCATTAACATAACAGGGATTGGGGTGGACCTTGTTTGTTCAGCAATCTTACAGATATAATAGCACGGTACCACAAAATAGGAATCCACTATTCAGAAGTCATACATACATAATAGGGATTAACAAGAGAAATTTAATCTAGGATTCCTGTTTATTTAGAGGTGATATGGATATGACAGATTAGTAATCACTAATATCAAAATTCGATGCATAGTGAGAAAATTCGCTGGGGATTAAGATAATAGTCCATACTGGACTGCAATTAAATTCACTCAGGATTGTGTTGAATAGAATCCCGTGAAGGGTTTAATGCTCTTTGGGGATTCAACAGGAGAAAATAGTATTTCCTTCGAGAGTTATCAAAGGTAATTATTAATGTGACAACCGAAGACCTCACTGGGGAATGAAAATTCCATGATGATTTTGTAGGGAAATTAACATTCCCTGAGACTTCACGAGGAATCTGCAAAGAATTGTTAGAGATAATCATTAACATGACATCTCAAGAATCCATAAAGGATTAAATCATTAGGGAGTGAATTGTATACTCATGGAGAATCTGCAGGAAAATCATCATTCCCTGTGAGAATTGTCTGAGGCAATCATTAATGTGACAACTAAGAACCTCACTGGGCAATGAGAGAATATCTCATAAGGGATTACAGAGAATTTAATGTTCTCCACAAAGTTTTAGATGAAATGTCAGAGGTAATCATTAACGTGACAACTCCGTTGAAAAAACTGGAGAACAATGTTGGCCCAGAGGCCTTTTACCTAAGTTTTTATGATGATTAACTTATGAAAGTTAGTTTACTAATGATCTTATGTTTAATAAGTTTCAGATATTGATCAAGATCTTAGTAGTTGATTAGCTTCAACAAAGGATTTAAAGTCAAGTTTTGAAGCTAACACGGGTAGATTCAAGAGCTCGCGCGACAAGATCGCATCTAGCACTCAATTGGAGTCAAGATCTTTGAATCTTGTTTAGATCGAGTCGGCTTGGAGAAGGAGTTCTATAAGAAGACGTTGGTTTGTTTAGTATAATTTTGTTTTTAGATTTTGTGTAAAGATAGACTAGTATTGATTTGCTAAAGTACACACGCACATAAGATAAATAGTATTTGGTTTCGGTTTAACCGTTTTGGAATTTCAAGAACATATCTTTAGTTTTCATGAATAGATAGAATCAAAACAAGTTTTACATAGTTTAATGTATATTGGATTTCATCCATATACATCTGTATTTCATATTGTCCAAAAACTTATTTTGATATATATCTAGTTCATGGTTTCAAGTTTTATTTTTAATAAAACGTAGTTTTGGATTTAATGTCAAAACATAGATATATCTTTTATATGTGTATTGGATTCTATTCATACACACTATGCTTCAAATATATTTCAATATCTTGTTTTTGTATTTGAACATTTGAGAAATAGTTTTTCATTTTGAAGTCTTCTCAAAACTCTTGAAGATAAAAATAAAACGAGTTTCTGAAAATACAATTTTTGGTTTCAAGCTTAATTTCTATGCGCAAAAAATAGTTTAAATTGTTTGTAATATGGGTTGATCTTTGATCAAACATATTTGTATTTCAAGTGCTTACATGAACTTATTTTTATGGATTTTATGTGATTTTATGGGATTTTAAAGGTATTTAAAAGACCAAGTTTTCAAACCTTAAAATCCAGCCCGAGGCCACTGGCAGCCGACTGACCAGTTGACCGGACCAGATCTCGGTCGACCGGGTGGTTGACAGATATGTACAGACGTGCACATTGACTTAGCCAATGGAGCCGGTCGACCGGACGGTCGACCGATCCAGAGAGCTTGCTCTCTGGATCTGGCCCCGGTCGACCGACCTTAGAGGTCACTCTCTGGTTCTGGCCTCGATCAACCGGGCGATCGACTGACAGGCAAATTGCCTTGGGGCGGTTGACTGGCCGATCGATCGACAGCCCTAATAGTCAAAAATCTGACCACTGGCCGGCCGATTGGGCAGTCGACTGACAGGTCAATTTTGACCTGTTCTGAACCCAACGGCTATATTTCCAGATCTTATATAAATGGGTCTTGGAGGACTGTTTTTACCAAGATTTTTTAGAGCAATTTTTCTCACCTTCTCAAGTGTTTTTACAAAGTTTTTCAAAAGAATTTTGTGTCAAAATTCTCTATCTTTATTTGTTTTTCAAAGTTTTTGAAAAATCAAAGAAAAGCTAGATTTGGGAAATTTGTTTTTGTTCTTCATTTTTACCTATCTATCAAGAAGTTTTTTCCAAGTGTTTTCTTTGTTATCTTTTTTTCAAAACACTTTGATTTCTCATACTGAGCTATATCAATTCTATACCTATCTATAGACTCTTATTTTTGTAAGAAAATTATTTGTGATCCATTGAGATCACCAATAGAGTTTGTGATCATTGGATCACCAAGCTATAAACTTTTTCTATGCTTTAGCTTTGTGCCTTCTCTCTTGTGTAGAGGTGATTGTATTTGAGAGAGGAGTTGTGTACTCCTGGTGTTGAGTTGTTATTCCTTAGTGGAGGTCCCTTTGTGGAAGGTCATGTGTGGACATAGTGGAAATCCTTCTGTGTGAAGGCATGGACGTAGAGCAGTGGCTCGAATCTCGAAACATATCTTTGTGTTTGCATTTGATTCACTATCTCTAAACTCTATCTCTCTTTATATCTTGCATTGTTATTACTTGCTCATATTCATATACATACTTGGTATTGTTTATGTGCCTACACTTGTGTTGAACCAAGAGAGCTTCTAATAGCACCTCAACTTTTAATTTAGAGGAATCTCGAGGAGTAGTTCCAGAGCCCTTCACGGAAAATTCGGGCTCACTCTTGCTTACACATAGTGTGTTTGCAATTAAATTTTAAATTTCACATTATTTGTCCTAGATTAGCTAGTACACCTATTCACTCCCATCTAGGTGCAGTTTTAATAGAGCCTCCACTCCTGATATTCAGTTTAACCACCTAGGAGTGTGACCTTGGATTGCTAATCTAGATTTGCAATTGCACACATTTAGTTTATACACTCATGGATTTTCTTGCCCCTCCCATGTACGATGTTTCCAACATCGATATGTGGAAGTTCAAGATGAGTGCGTATCTTAAAGCCCTAAGATTGCATGTTTACCTTACCACTACCAAAAAATCTTATCTTGGTAATGACAAACATATAGAGGCTAATGCATAAGCCTTAGAAACACTTAAGCACACACTTAACAAGGATTATCTTTCTTTGATTTCTCATTATGATTCTGCTTTTACAGTGTGGAACACATTGATTTCTCCCAAGGTACAAATGGCACATATTTTGGAGAAGGAATCTAGTGGAAATGAGTCCAATCAAGCTTACTTCATGGTCCAAGGGAATGTCTCCCTTGAGGTAATTTAGACACTCAACTAGATGATAGTGCTAGTTCTTCATGTGATGAAAATAATTTGGATACACATGCATTAAGTGAAGAACTATCCATATTTTGTGAAAACTTGCGTTCAAAGTATAAAGTTTTGAAAAGTAAAAGTTTTGAATTAAAAGAAGAAAATAAAGTTTTTTTTCTAAACTTGATATGATTTTGCAAGAGAGGGTTGAGATTTCAAATGAAAGAGATTCCTTGAAACTCAACTTGACCTTGTTTTAAAAGAAAATAAAATTTTAAAGAATAAAAATAATTTTGATCTTGTTTTGAAGAAAAATGAAATTTTGTCTTCAAAATTAGATTTTGTTATAAAAGAAAATAATTCTTTGAAAAACAAAATTGCTTTGATTTCTGAAGAATTAGATTTGGTTTCAGAAGAAAAAGTTTCTTTGAAAAATGCTTTTGATTCTCATGTTTGTCATACACCCATTACTTCATCTTTTAGTGGTAAACATGTTGCATGCTCCACTTCTTCTTCAATCATTGAAAATGATATTGTATTTTGAAAAAGGATGTTGATTATTTGAGCTCCACTTTGAGCCATTGTGCCGTGAACCACAAGAGATTGGAATCCATGTTTCATAAGAAACATGCTCCACATATTCATGCACATAAATCACGGCATACACATGCTTCACATGTTCACACACATGACACTTTGTATATTCATGTGTACACTTGTATACATTGTGGACGTACGGGCCACCCTGCAAAATTTTATTGTGATAGGATTGACAATTTAATTTTCCAAATAAGTTTGGTTGGGTTAGGAAAGGTGCTAACCCCCTTGAACCCAAAAAGAAAGTGTAGGTACCAAAAACTACTCCTATTGTATTTGATATAGGTGTGAATTCTCACATGACGTGAGAGTAGTAGTGCCTTGATGGTGGATGTGATCCGAGCCTAAAGATCATATTTATGGATGCATCACTTTCAAGGGATGTTTGGTGAAAGGACCACTATAATTTAGAGACCTAGAGATTAGTTTATTGGTTTTGGTAACTATCTCTAAACTCCCTTTTTTTTTACATGCTTTTATATTATTGATTTTTTTGGCATGTCATGTTTTATTGCTCGTTATGTTAAATGCAATGTTAATTAGACATGTAATATACATAGATAGTCTTTGAGATACACCCATGTTTATATAGATTCATATTTTTGTGTTCTCACTAGAGTTTTAGCTATTGTATATATCTTAGTTTAATAGCACGTGCATTTACTCTAATGATCATGTTTATTTATGTTTTGTGCTTCATGTTTTGATTACTTATTTAGATGTAGTTTTCATTAAAACTTATGTTTATGCTTGTACAACTAGTGAGCCACATTTGATTATTATATGTTTGTACTTTATTGCTTATTTGTACCCATTAGATATACTTGTATAACCCTGTTTTGATTATTTTGCACCTTAACTTGTTTTCCCTATTTTTGTACATATTTTCGTAAATATGTATTTAGCCTCATGTATATGTCAATTTTGTCTATAACTAATAGATATACATGTATATTCTAGAGTCATTTGCTTTCATGTAAAATTCTTTTATGGACTTGTTTATGTTTGGGATATGTATGTATACTTTTAGTTTCGACAAAACATACATATACCTTAAAACTTGTTTAGTTTTTGTGTTTTGATGATTTTTTGTAAAAGAGCTTTCATATGAGCTTCATTGCCTAACTTCATGATTTGTTCATTAAATGATACCTACACTCGATATATCGTGTTTACTCATGATTTTTTATTCATGAGCATATATATGCTTTATTGCTTTTTGAGTGTCGATTCTCGTGTAATTTTTATATTTCATTGATATATTTGTGTTTTGTCCTTACTTGAAGAACTTCGTACTAGTTTTTAAAATTATCATAAAACTAATTTCATTATTCTTCATTTTGTAGAGTTTTTAAACATATTAAATTATTTGCAAACTCTTATTTTTGAAAATCCCTACCAATCCAAGGGCGGTTGGATGGGCGACCATGCCTTGTATACTCTTATTGAAAATCTATTTAAACATGTGCATGAAAGGGAGGTAATTATGAGACATACACAATTTGTAATGAAAATTCATTTTGTATACTCATGTTTTCTATATATGTATGGATCATATCTAAATTGACATTATATTGCTCTGATACATATATATGATTTTGATTGTCTTATTTTACATATACATGCATGTTTAAAGAACAAATTATTTCTTACTAAGCTTGTTTTAGTCCTCAATTCAAATTATTTTTCAATAGGTATCATATACAAGCTTATGCATTATTTTTATTGGTATTTCATAGAGGGGAGAAAAATTCTTGTTTTATCTTTCAATTGGTTTTATTTCAATTGGTATCTTACTTCCACTCTTTATAATGAAAAATATTTTTTTTTGGTATATGCTAACATTTTCAATATTGGTATCAATAATCTTATATTGGTATTACTATCAATTTAGTATCTATAATGTAAAATAGTTTTAGTGTTTACCAAAAAAAATAATTGGTTTTTTACTTTAAATTGATATCATGTCCTTCAATTGATATCAATTCATAAAAAGAAAGATTGTTTCATTTTAATTGATAAAAAGGATGTTTAATTTTCAATTAATAAAAAGATTGTTTCTTTCAATCGGTTCTTTCAATTGATTGTTTTTATTGATATCAAAATTTTTGTTTTAAAATATGTTTATTTGTTTTGTTTGTTTATCTTCACCCCTTTGTTGATGGGTGACAAAAGGGGGAGAAGGATTTGGAATTATATATATGCATGTTTTATTAAATGTTTATGCATATATATCTTGCTTTTATTTGGTATCTTGAGCTACATTGCATATCTTTATATGTTTATTGATTATGCATGAGTTAAGGGGAAGCTTCTATGAAGCCTATCCTTAATGAATGCATATATAACCTTATAGGTTTTGTCCTCATCAAAAAGGGGGAGATTATTGGCCCAGAGGTCTTTCACCTTAGTTTTGATGATGACTAACTTATGAAGGTTAGTTTACTAATGATCTTGTGTTTAGTAAGTTCCAGATATTGACCAAGATCTTAGTAGGTGATTAGCTCCAATAAAAGATTCAAAGTCAAGTTTTGGAACTAACTGAAATCACTTGGAGGGGGGGTGAATAGGTGACTAGCTAATCTAATAATAAATTAATGCGGAATTAAAAACTATTTAAGCAAACTAAAAACTATTAAGCTAAACACACAAGGTATAACCTAAGAGTGTAGCCGAATTCCTGGTGACGGGCTCTGGACTATCTCCTCAAGCTTCCTCTAGATAAGAGTTGAGGTGCCGGTATGGCTCTCTTGGTTGAATACAAGTGTGAGCAAACAATCCCAAGCATATATCAATATAAGCACAAGTATATATCAAGCATATAAAGAAGAAAGCAATATAAGCATGCAAGATAATAAACACAAGTGAGAGATAGAGAGAGCAATCGCAAAACGGGAGATTTGTTTCGAGGTTCAAGCACCCTTACTCTACGTCCCCGCCATCAACACTATGAAGGATTTTCACTAAAATCGATCCCACCGGATCACTCGGTGCCGCAACACCCTACAAGGAGTTCATAGTAGAACTCTTGGACTCACTAGTCTCTCTCTTGTTCCCGCAAGAACTACACACGCAAGCACACTATCTTGTCGAGGTCGCACCTCTACACCAAGCTCCCACAAGAACTCGAAACAACATGAACTCGCAAATTTGCCTCCTTAAATACAAAGTAGACACTTGGCGATCATAACACTTTGATCACCTAAAACCACTCTCACAACAACTCTCTTATAGGAAGATAGATATAGCAATGGAAAGCTCAAGTATGTGTGAGAAAAACAAGGATGAATTTGTGGTGAAAAACTCAAGAAATCTCTTTTACAAAACACTCTTGAAAAACTCTCCTTTAATATGGAAGTATTTGCTCTAAAATAAGTGGAGATAAACACTTAGATAGGTAGGAAAAACTAGCCCAAAAATTCTTTTGAAATCTTGTTAAAAACAGCCTCAAAAATATAGTCGTTGGGGTCTAACTCAGCAGAAAACTCTGCTGTCGGTCGACGCCCGGTCGACTGCCAACGGTCAGATTTTCGACAGTTGTGCCATCGGTCGACTGCCCGGTCAACCGAGGCCTGGATACAGAGAGCAGAAGCTCTCTGCCAGTCGATCGTCCAGTCGACCGGGGCCAGATCTAGAGAGCAGAGCTTTCTGACGGTCGAGCCCTCCAGCCAAACATACCGTGCACGTCTGTGCACATGGTCGACCGACTTCTGTCTCGGTCGACCGTCCGGTCGACCGGCCGAAGGCCTAGTCCAACATTTTCAGGGATTAAAACTTGGCCTTTTTACCTTCAATAAAATCTCATAAATTCTACAAAAATAAATTCATTAATATACTTTGATATACAAACATGTTTGATTAAAAATCAAACACATTACAAACATTTTGAACTATTTAATATAATATAGAAATTTGGCTAAAACAAAAATCTATATTTTCAAAATTGATTTTTTTCAAAACTTCTCCAAATACAAAAACAAGATATTTTAAACACATTTGAAGCTTAGTGTGTATGGATGTGATCCACTACACATATATGATGAAATATCTATGTTTTTGACAATAAGCTCTAAAAT
>JAVJIF010017565.1:0-62626 GCA_038442645.1 Agave tequilana
GATAATCAAGTGTCAACGCCACCAATCCCATTCAGCACAACCACAATCAAACATCCACCTCATCTAATCCAAATCCTTCTAAATCTGAAAAAGATAAGTCAACCAGTCAGGTGCACCAGCCTATAGTACCATTTCCTAATAGGCTGAAATAACAAGCAAAATCCACACATGGACAAGATAATTGAGATATTTAATCAAGTGAAGATAAATGTGCCACTTCTTTATGCCATCCAACAAGTCCCTTCCTATGCTAAGTTTCTTAAGAACATATGCACCAAGAAGAGAAAGACTAATGTACCAAAAAGGTCTTCTTAGCCACTAACAATAGTGATCTACTATCGGGTCCGATCCCTGTTAAGTACAAGGATCCAGGTAGTCCCACCATTGCCTGCACAATAGGACAAGCCCAGATTAGTCGTGCACTTCTTGACTGGGGGCAAGTATCAACTTGCTTCCATTCTCAGTTTATCAACAACTCGAGTTGGGCGATCTTAGTCCAACTCGAGTCACTATCCAACTGGCTGACCATTCAGTAAAAGTTCCAAAAGGGGAGATTAATGATGTCCTTATCCAGGTTGGGAGTTTATTTACCCTGTCGATTCATAGTTCTAGAGACACAACCTGTGTCCAACTCCAATCATAGGGCTCAAACTCCTGTTATCCTAGGGCGACCATTCCTTGCTACTGCCAATGCCATCATCAATTGTAGGAATGAGTCCATGAGGTTAACCTTTGGGGACATGACTAGAGAAGTCAATGTCTTCAATCTAGGAAAACAACCCGCGATATTGAGGACCAAACATTTGAAGTCAACCTAATTGAGAACTTAACAAGTGAACAGAGAAGAATTGGAACTAGAAACTGAGTGTGACTTCGGGTTAGAGTCCACAACTTTAATCTTGATCACGTTGTAGATTCTGATCTGAATTGGGCCTCGAACCCTATTTCACCAATAATGGAGCCAACAAATTTGACTAGTCCTTCCAGTGAGCCTTCCTCTTCCTTAGAATTAAAAGCCTTACCTGCGCATCTCAAGTACGTCTATCTAGGCGAACAAGAGACCTTTCCTGTCATCATTGCCTCCCATTTAAATGACGGGAAGAAGAAGATCTTAAAGCAATTCTAAGAAATATAGGGAAGCCATTGGTTGGACTATAACTGATATAAAGGGATTACGTCCAACCATCGTTCAACATCGCATTCATCTCAATAAAGATGCCACACCTAAAAGAGACCCGCAGCGTAGGTTAAACCCTATAATGCAAGAGACTGTTCATGCTGAAATTATAAAAATCTTAGACAATGGGATAATTTATCTCATTTCTGATAGCCAATGGGTCAGTCCTGTCCACGCGGTTCTAAAGAAATCCGGTTTCACTGTAGTGAAAAATGAGAACACAGAGTTGGTCCAAATCGACTTCCCACGAAGATCCGAGTTTGCATTGACTATAGGAAGCTTAATGCTGCAACTCGTAAGGACCATTTTTCACTTCCCTTCATTGATCAAATGCTTGAACGTTTGGCGGGCCACGAGTATTACTGTTTCTTGGACGGTTACTCGGGTATAATCAGATTCCTATTGCTCCTGAGGACCAAGAAAAGACTACGTTCACATGTCTATTTGGGACATTTGCTTGTAGTCGAATGCCTTTTGGCTTGTGCAATGCCCCTGCAATATATCAAAGTTGCATGTTGAGTCTTTTCTCTGATATGGTAGAACGATTCTTAGAGATCTTTATGGATGATTTCTCCATCTAGAACTTGTCCTCCAACGTTGTGCTGAGAAAAATCTGACACTGAATTGGAGAAATGCCACTTCATGATAAAACATGAAATTGTCTTGGGTCATGAAATCTCCAAGAAAGGAATTGAAGTGGATAAAGCCAAAATTGAGGTTATTGCAAAGCTTCCCATGCCCAAATGCGTTAAGGATATTAGATCCTTCTTAGGACATGCCAGTTTCTACCGAAGATTTATCAAGGATTTTAGTAAGATTGCTAGGCCCTTGACTAATCTGTTAGTTAAGGACGTGTCCTTCACTTTCGATGCTGAATGTATGAATTCTTCGAGAAGCTTAAGAGAGAGCATATTTCTGCACTAATCATTTCTGCACCGGATTTGTCCAAGCCATTTGAAATCATGTGCGATGCTTTCGACTTTGCCATAGGCGCTTTCCTAGGACAACGCAATGATAACAAGCAGCACGTGATTTACTACTCTAGTAGGACTCTCAACGATGCTCAATTGAACTACACTAGACTGAGAAGGAATTCTTTGCAGTAGTGTTTGCCTTGGAGAAATTTCGTCCCTACCTACTAGGGTCCAAACCATCATTTTTATTGATCATTCTGCGCTTAGGTACCTCATGATGAAGAAGGATGCCAAGGCCCGACTCATTTGTTGGATCCTCCTTCTTCACGAATTCGATCTCGAGATTCGAGACAAGAAAGGCGTAGAAAATGTCATTGTTGACCATCTCTCATGAATCCCTAATTCTCTATGCAATGAATTACCCATAAATGAGGATTTTCCTGATGAAAATTTCTTAGCTATCTCTAGCGAACCTTAGTTTGATGATAGTGAATTACTTAGTCACAAACCAAACTCCGTCTTACTGGTCCAAAAACGATATATACCGGTTCTTATCCAAAGTCCGGTATTTCTTTTGGGAGGAACTGTATCTTTTTAAGTACCATTCTGACCAATTATTAGGAGATGCATTCCCGATGAGGAGGTTAAGAGTGTTCTATCCTTTTGTCACGAACTTGCATGCGGTGGACACTTTGGTCCCCGCAAGACTGCTGTGGCCCACTTTGTCAAAGGATGCTTATGAATTTTGCAAGACGTGCCCTAGATGCATAATGGTAGGAAGGATCTCAAAATGAAATATGATGCCCCTCAACCCAATTCTAGAAATAGAACTCTTTGATGTTTGGGGCATCGACTTTATGGGTCCATTTCCTAATTCATTTGGAAACCAATACATATTGGTTGCTGTGGATTATGTGTCCAAGTGGGTAGAAGCCATTCCTTGTAAAACTAATGATAACAAAGTTGTCATAAAGTTTTTGAAAGAGAACATTTTATCACGCTTTGAAACCCCTCATGCTATCATCAGTGATAATGGCACTCACTTTTTCATAGATCCTTTGAAGCTCTTATGCGAAAGTATGCCATAACTCACAAGTTGTCCACACCTATCATCCTCAAACCAGTGGGCAGGTTGAGATTTCCAATAGACAAGTCAAGCTTATCTTGGAGAAAACTGTGAACTAAAACCGAAAGGTTCGTCCATCAAACTTGTAGATGCCCTATGAGCCTACAGGACCGCTTTCAAGACGATTCTAGGGATGTCTCCTTATAGGTTAGTCTATGGTAAGGCTTGTCACCTGCCCGTTGAGTTAGAGCACCGAGCCTTATGGGCAATCAAGCAGTTGAATTTCGACTTGACTAAGGCCAGTGACCTTCGGAAGTTACAAATTCCGAATTAGAGGAGTTAAGAAATGAGGCCTATGAAAATGCTAAGATCAATAAAGATAGAGTTAAGATTTTTCATGATAAACACATCATAAGAAAACCTTTGTCCCTGGACAAAAAGTCTTACTCTATAATTCTAGGCTTCATCTTTTTTCAGGAAAATTAAAATCAAGATGGACTGGGCCATTCGTTGTAAAAATCGTGTTTCCATATGGTGCAGTTGAGATCAGTGACACCAAGAATGGAAATAACTTCAAGGTAAATGATCAATGCCTTAAACCTTTCTTAGAATCGGTGCCGGTAAATGAAACAGCTATGGATCTTTTTGACCTAGTGTATCGATAACTGATTGAAATGGGAAAATAATAAAGAAAAAGTTGAAGTTAGAAAGTCTTAGTCTCGTTTCAATTTAACCGCGTAACAAAGGCTAGACGGGTCGATCCACAGGGAAGGATGCGATGCAAGCGTTTCAAAACGATCTTCTCTGTATTTCGCTTAGAACAGAAAAAGAGAGGGATTGATTAGATTTAATTGATTTTGAGAATATAGTTTACTAATCACCTACCACAACCCATAGTATTAGTCTTAAATAATGAGTATCATATTGAAATAAAAAATGTCCATCCTAGGTTATTAATTGTTGTTCAAGCAAGATGAATAATGTTGGAACCCTAACTAGTGTGCACTAATAAAGATTAAACAGTTGTTCATCCTAATTTCTAAGTATAGCATAAGAGAAGTTTTGACTTAAAGTTATGCTATCAAAGTTTTTAAGTATGAACTTATGAAGAATCATCTAAAAGTGTAAACTAATTAACAAACCTAATTATCAATTCATCTTCAAGAAGATTATTTAAATCCTAGGGTTTCTTATAATGGATATCAATCAATTCACCTTTTAAACTAAACTAGGGTTGATCGAGAGATTAGCAAACTATAAATTGAATTTAGTTATTCATTTTTTTTAGTTTATTTTCAATTTTTATTTTTAATATGAAAAATTGCATGAAAGCAAAAAGGAAAAACAATAATTAATCTAAGCAGAAAACTGAATTAAATAGCAAAAGAAGAAATAGTAACCTTTTATTGGTTGTCACTTTCCAATTACAGCGCTCCTCTCCTTCTTCAAAATATTCCTCTTCAAATAATAAAAAATACAAGAAATTTCGGAAGTAGAAAAAGATCTAAAGAAAAATCCTAACTTCAGTCGCTACATGCCCCCTCTATGTTGCTCTGCAGGGGTATTTATAGGCTATATAGGAAGTAGAGTCCCAGTACAACTCTCCCACGAAACCATATAACCAATCTCATCAAAAGAGCCGCGAACGCGGCCACACGGCTATAGCGTGGCCAATGGCCACGCGCTTTCTTGCGTAGCCTCCTCTGGTCCGTCCATCTGGGTGCCTCCTTCTGGATTCTGCATTTAAATCTTCTATCTTGAGAACTCGGATAACTTGAGAAGTAAGTTATCACTAATCCGAATTTGTAAAAGGATTTTTATCTTTAAGCTCCCTTTATCTTTATCCTTGTATTGCAGCAACTAGGGTTGAGTAGAAGTCCATCTCATCTTATCCTTTTCCTCCTCTTTTAACAATTAGGAGTTCCATTTTATCCTTCCTTTTCCTTAGATTTTTAAGTCCAAGTTTACATTAGGTTAGATACTGTAGAAACTTCTAAATTACTACAATTATTGCATATGGGCTTTTTGGGCTTTTGGGCTTTTGGGCTTCATTCGGGCTTTATTTCTTTATTTTTTTTATTATTCAAGGCCTGCACACATTAAACAATAAAACATTAGCCGTAGTGCGTAATAAAAAATAAATAGGGAAATATGATGGTAAATGTGATAATAAATATGCACTTTTTACTACCTATCACACCCCCACACTTATCTTTTTGCTCGTCCTCGAGTAAAATTAAAAGAAAGAGAAAAAGAAAAGAAAAACTAATCTATCCTAACTCACTTTTGTAGGCATCATGGTTGCACTTAGCATGTGCAACAAGCCGTTAAACCTCTAGGTTACCCTAGAGGTCGAGTGTTGTCTCGTGAGGGGTTTCAGCGGATTACACCCACAAAATCCATAAAAAGGAAAATGTTAGTAATTTAATTAATTTTTTTATTATTTAATTACTTATTTTGAAGAAGGAAGGAAATATTTGAAATATATTTGAAGAAACTAACTAATCTATAAGTTTTAGGATTATCATTTTTATTCATTCTTAAACTTAGTCTTTATACAATAATTTGTCATCAATTGTAAGGTAAGGATTAAAATTGAATTTTTGTATAGTCTCTTTCGTTACCCTAAGTCATATGCATCCTTGTGAATCTTTACTAGGAATTCTTTAACTTAGACTCTTATGCCTCTTTATTATTATTTCCTCCCTTTTTTTTATTATGTATAACTCATCTAATTTTCTTTTGTGTAAGTATCAAGGCTTCTTGAGGCCCTCATACCTAACTAATTGACTATTAGATGTGTTAGTACATATAAATAATATTACTTGGTTTTATTAGGCTTTCTAATCCACCCATGTAGCGAGCCTACGGTCGGTGGCTCCCAACCGGTTGGTTTTAGGGCACCGGGTGAGAAAACACCCCATGGACTTAAGGATTCAAGTGAACTAGGCCACAAAACCAAGGTCTTAATTTATAAAATCACCATAAGACGTGAATACTTATGCTTCTTAAGGCACATGTATCTAGCTTCATTTATATAAATATATATATTTTTTATAAGGCACAAGAGTCTTTGTCTTATAATCCTAAATGTACTTTTAGGAATGTACATTTCATTAAGGTAAAAATCAAGACTAATTAATTATTCAATTTTTCCTCCTATACCTAAAAAAAATCCAACAATTTATTTTATTATGACCAAGGTTTTAGAAATCCTAATCATGATTTTTCAAACTCTTAAGATTAACTTAGATTTCTTTCAAAAGATAAGTCAAAATATTGTCTTCTTTTTCAATTATGTATTTAAAATTTTTTTAATATTATTTTAGTTAAGAAGTTAATAACCTATGTTAGAATAAATTTTTTTAATATATATATATTATTTTTATTATTTTATTTTTATTTTAATTTTTTTGGAAGATTTTTTTATTTTATATTTTTTATTTTTTATTTTTTATTTTTTGTTTTGAAGAAATTCGTAAAATTAAGGTTAGTACCCTCCCCCACAATTATCTCATGCATTGTCTCCAATGTATGAATGAAATGCATGAATTGGCAGAGAGATAGATTTACCGATACATTGGGTCAAAAAGACACATGGCTGCGTTTACTTCCTGTACTGATTCCAAAAATATTTTCATACGTTGACCATTTACCTTGAATACATTTCCATTTTTAGGGTCGTATATCTCTATAGCTCCGTGTGGAAACACAATCTTAACAATGAAAGGCCCTGTCCATCTTGATTTTAACTTGCCGGGAAAGAGATGAAGTCTAGAGTTATAGAGTAACACTTTTTGTCCTTGACAAAAGTTTTTCTAGTGATGAACTTATCATGAAAAACCTTAACCCTATCTTTCATAATTTTTGCATTTTCATATACTTCGTTCCTCAACTCCTCAAGTTCAGAAATTTGCAATTTTCGAAGTTCACTGGCCTAATCTAGATCGAAATTCAGCTGCTTAATTGCTCACAAGGCTCAGTGCTCTAACTCAACCGGAAGGTGGCAAGCCTTTCCAAAGACTAGTCTATACGGAGACATTCCTAGAATCATTTTAAAGGCGGTCCTATATGCCCATAAGGCATCTACCAATTTGGTGGACCAGTCCTTCCTATTTTGATTCACAGTTTTCTCCAAGATATGCTTAACTTGCCTATTGGAAACTTCTACTTGTTCACTGGTTTGAGGATGGTACGGTGTAGATAACTTGTCCGTTATGGCATATTTTCGCATATGAGCTTCAAAAGTTCTATTGCAAAAATGTGTACCATTGTCACTAATTATGGCACGAGGGGTTCCAAAGCGTGAGAAGATATTTTCTTTCAAGAATTTGACAACAACTTTGTTGTCATTTGTCGTGCAAGGGACGGCTTCAACCCATTTGGATACATAATCTACAGCCAACAAGATGTATTGGTGCCCAAACGAATTAGGGAAGGGACCCATAAAATCAATGCCCCAAACATCAAAAATTTCTACTTCTAGATTGGATTTAGGGTCATCATATTACGTTTAGAAATCCTTCCTATCATTTGGCATCTTGTAAAAGTTTTGCAAAAATCAAATGCGTCTTTAAACAAAGTGGGCCAATAGAAACCACTTTGTAGGACCTTTTCGGCAGTTTTGCGGGGACCAAAGTGTCCACCGCCAGCAAATTCGTGACAAAAGGCTAGAACGCTTCTACTTTCCTCATCGGGAACATATCTCCTAATGATTTGGTCACTACAATATTTGAAAAGGTAAGGTCCTCCCATATGAAATACCGACTTGAGACAAGAATCGGTATCTATCATGTTTTGACCAACTAGGTGGTTTTTGGTATGTGACTAAGTAATTAACTATGTCGGCAAACCATGGTTCCGTAGAGACGGCTAGAAGTTGTTCGTCGGGAAAATTATCGTTGATGGGCAGTTCGTCGGAAGGTGAGTTTGGTGCACGAGAGAGATGGTTTGCGACGACATTTTCAACATCCTTTTTATCTCGAATTTTGAGATCAAATTCTTGAAGGAAGAAGATCCAACGAATGAGTCGGGCCTTTGCATCCTTTTTGAGCATTAGGTAT
This sequence comes from Agave tequilana, assembly GCA_038442645.1. Lineage (NCBI taxonomy): Eukaryota > Viridiplantae > Streptophyta > Magnoliopsida > Asparagales > Asparagaceae > Agave > Agave tequilana. Next base: position 8,221 of record JAVJIF010017565.1, read on the forward strand.
CGAAGTGCAGAATGGTCGTAAATATTGTGGTTTTGGTCCCAAGTAGGTATGGGCGGAATTTCTCCAAAGCGAACACTACTGCCAAGAATTCTTTCTCAGTTGTAGTATAGTTCACTTGGGCATCATTGAGTGTCCTACTTGAATAATAGATCACGTGTTGCTTGTTATCTTTGCGTTGTCCTAAGACAGCGCCTATCGCAAAATCTGAGGCATCACACATGATCTCAAAGGGGTTGGACCAGTCTGGAGGTGAGATGATAAGTGCAGAGATAAGTTCCAATTTTAGTTTCTCCCACGCGCTATTACACTTGTCGTCAAAGATGAATGGCACGTCTTTGGCTAAAAGGTTTGTAAGGGGTCTAGCAATTTTGCTAAAATCCCTAAAGAACCTACGGTAAAACCCGGCGTGTCCTAAGAAAGAACGAATGTCTTTCGCGCTTCATGGAATAGGGAGTTTGGCTATAATCTCTACCTTAGCCTAGTCCACTTTGATCCCTTTCCTAGATGTCTCATGACCTAGAACAATCCCATGCTGCACCATAAAGTGCACTTTCCCAATTTAGGGTCAAGTTCTTTTCGTGCATCTATTTAGCACTAGCTCTAAGAGATGGGGATATTGGTCAAATGAATTTCCATAGACGGAGAAGTCGTCCATGAAAATCTCTAAGAAGCGCTCGACCATGTTGGAGAAAAGGCTTAACATTCAACGTTGGAAAGTGGCGGGGGCATTGCATAGGCCGAAAGGCATTCGGCGATAGGCAAATGTCCCAAATGGGCACGTGAATGTTGTCTTTTCTTGGTCCTCGGGGCTATTAGGATTTGGTTATACCCTGAGTAACCGTCCAAGAAACAGTAATACTCATGGCCCACTAAGCGTTCCAGCATTCGGTCGATAAATGAGAGGGAAAATGTTCTTTTCTAGTTGCGACGTTCAACTTGCGATAGTCTATGCATACTCGAACCTTGGTAGGGAATCGTGTTAGCACTAACTCTTACTTGTCATTTTCTATCACAGTAAAACTGGACTTCTTAGGGACCACATGCACTGGGCTGACCCATTCGCTATCGGAATGGGATAAATGATCCCATTATCCAATAGTTTCATTATTTCAGCTTGTACAACCTCTTGCATGAGCGGGTTTTAGCCTACGCTGTGGTCCCTCTTTGGTTTAACCCTTCCTCTAGATGGATTCTATGCTGGACTATTTGAGGGCTTAGTCCCTTGATATCTACTATAGTCCAACCAATGGCTTCCATATGTCTCCTAAGAGTTGCCAATGGGTCTTCCTCTTGCCTATTAGTCAAATTGGAGGCAACTATGACTAGTAACGTCTCTTGTTCACCAAGGTAGGCGTACTTAAGATGTTTAGGCAAGGTCTTTAACTCCAACAAAGGAGGTGGCTCGATGGGTGGAGATGTTAAGCTTAAATTTTCAATCTCTATAGAACTTGGACTTGCTGCCCATTCAATCTCATCAAGGTTGAGATCACTAGATTCTAACTCTTCCTCATCCTTTGACTCTAGTGTGATCCCTCTTTGTGCTCACTAGTCATATTCTCAATGAAGTTGACCTCAAAGGGTTGGTCGTTTATGTCGTAGGGGTGTTTACCTAAGTTGAACACATTGACTTCCTTGGTCATATCTCCAAAAGTCAATCTCATGGATCCGTTTCTACAATTTATGATTGCGTTAGCGGTTACTAGGAACGGACGTCCTAAGATGACGGGAGTTTGGGACCTAGGATTAGACACAGGTTGTGTCTCTAAAACAATGAAATCGACTGGGTAAATGAATTCTCCTACTCGTATAAGGACATTATTGATCTCTCCCTTAGGAACTTTAATTGATCGATCAGCTAATTAGATTGTAATTTGGTTGGGTTGAGTTCACCTAATCAAAGTTGTTGATATACGGAGAAGGGAAGCAAATTAATGCTTGCTCCTAAATCGAGGAGTGCTCGATTAATTTCAACTCGACCTATTGTGCAAGAAATGGTGGGGCAACCAGGGTCCTTGTACTTGATTGGAATCTGGTTGGACAATAGCTCACTAATGTTAGTGGCTAGAAAAACCTTCTTAGGCACATTTGTCTTTCTTTTCTTAGTGCACATGTCCTTAAGGAATTTGGCATAACTAGGGACCTGTTGGATTACATCAAGAAGTGGTATATTAAGCCTAACCTGATTAAACACCTCGAGCAGTTTCTCCATATGTGCATTATTATTACTCCTAAGCCTACTTGGAAATGGGGCTATAGGTTGGTGCACTTGTTTTGCTGATTTATCAACTTCAGTTTCGTTGGAGTTTTGTGGAGATAGAGTGGAACTAGATGGAATGGACAATTGAGCTGGGTCATGTGGCATGGATACTTGATTATCAACTTATTTCCCTGATCTTAATGTATGAACCAAGTTACACTGGTTTGGGTCTTGAGCCTCATTGGCTTGCCTAGGATTCCTAGGGTTTGGCAATGGTTAACTTGGTAGAGTTCCCTTTTGTCTTTCTTGTTGATTTAGTTGCATCTCCATCCTAGTCAAGACTTGAGCCAGTGTGTCGTGACTTTTAACTAGAGTGTCCACCTTTCTTTCCATATTGGAGAGTCTTGTTTCAATTTGTGAATTTTGGAAAGAATGTGGAGGATTTTGATTGGGATAATTTTGTTGATAAGGAGGATTTTGAAAATTGTTGGAAAATTTGGGCCTTGTTTGTTCATTGTGTCTTAGGCCCCATGAAAAAATTGGGTGATTTCTCCAACCAGGATTATAGGTGGACTAATATGGATTGTTAGTGGGCCTTGTGAAGGCCGCACTCATATGTTCAGGCAAAGTTTGATGAGATATAAAGACTGGACATTCCTCGAACACATGGTTCATGTCTTGATAGTAAGTACAGCCTGCCGAAGGTGTTGGCCTGACTTGGTTCACTGAGACTGGTGTTTTAGTTTCAAGAGCTTCTAATCTTCGCATCACAATAGCTAGTTTAGCTTCAGTAGCTATGTTAGCCTCAATGGAATGGATACCTCCTTTAGAAGATCTAGGGTCACTGTCCTAAATTTTTTCGGAGTTGTTCCCATTGAATGGTATTATCAGCTAATTCTTTATATAATAACCATCCTTGAAGTTCGTTCTTTTTCAAAATCCTCCTTGGCACATGGATTCTAATAGCGTTTTTGTTTGATATTCTAATCCATCATAAAGAGTTTGACAAAGTCGCCATTTCTCTATCCCATGGTGAGGGCATTGGGCAAGGAGGTCCTTAAAACGTTCGAAGTACTTCCAAAAGGTTCATTGGCTGTTTGCTTAAACTGTAAGATGCTCTTCCTAATTAGTGCAGTCTTGTGAACGGGATAAAATTTCTTTAAGAAGGCTTTGACGAAATTATCCCATGAGGATATGGAACCGGCCTCTAGACTGTAGAGCCATTTCTTTGCTAAGTCTTTCAAAGAGAATAGAACAAACCGTAATTTGATGGCATCTACTCCTAGGCTGGGTATTTTCATCATGAGACATACTTCTTCAAATTCCATAATGAAAAAGTATGCATCCTCAGATTCAAGTCCATGAAATTTGGGAAGAGTGTTGATGTATTGTGGTTTGAGCTCAAATTGGTCAACACCTTCATCGGGTAACTGAATGCAAGAAGGAAGAGAGGTCCTAATAGGATAGAACCTATCTTGTAGTGATGGTGGTTGTGCCATGTGTGAGTCGGGTTTTTGTTTGGGTGGTGAACTGGTTCTACTTAGTCTAGATGTGAATGGGTCTCTCGACCAAGCTGACATGCACAGTTAACAAACAAGTTCACCCAATCAATCAAGAAAGAAAAATTAGTCAAAAATCCTATTCTAGGGTAAGCCTTGACCTAGATGACTCCTAACTTTAGACTATCTTTAGGAGGTATATTGCCGACCTTAACCACAAGTTAATCAGCCAGGTAGGTGGCAAGACCAGTGGGAGGTTATCCATCAAAGTCGTTCCTTAATTAAGTAACCACCGATCTTCAGGCTTTCGGCCCTTAATCCCCTTCCTAGTCACCGATTTGCCAAGAGTTAATTTCGAACAACTTCCTCCTTCAGCCAATCTCCAAATGAGTCTGAGTTAACCTAAGGCTAACGTCTAGTCAATTTTTTATTTAGGGTTAGGGTTGTGAGTGTGGGAGAGATGATTTGTGGGCCAAGGAAGGGTGATAAAATCCCCACCTTATCTTGTTTATGGCATTTACCCTTAAAATTTTTTTGTGTACGTGTAAAGCAATAGACAAATAGTCACTCAAAAAGTAGTAAATCAGCCATGAGTGCTTCCTAATCTATATGCAATGCGAACGTACCTTGTCGCCAGCACTCTTCAACAAAATTTTAAAAAGATTAAATAGACACGTGCTTATGATGTAGGAGTCTAAAATTTTTTATTTTTCAACGAATAGGTTACTGTTAATTAGTTAGCAGTGTGCAAGGTGATCACAGAGAAAACTTAACAAAATAGTAAACAAAAATTTCAGTTTTCAGCAACCTGGAGAAAATTCAGAAAGTAGTTCTCTACTACTTGCCTCAAAAACGCGGCTTTGGCCGCGTTTACGCTGCTAGGTAGTAGGCTATGCTGCTCTGCCTTCTAGGGCAGAAGCACAGAGTTGCTATATGTCCTTTGCTGCAGTTATATTTCCTGTTTTCTGATCCTGCAAACAGAAAGAAAGAGAAGAATTAGTTTTGAGAATATCGTGTCGTTCCTTCCCCGGCAATGGCGCCAAATTTTGATTGAAACGGGAAAATAATAAAGAAAAAGTTAAAGTTAGAAAGTCTTAGTCTCGTTTCAATTTAACCGTGTAGCAAAGGCAGACGGGTCGATCCACAGGAAGGGATGCGATGCAAGCGTTTCGGAACGATCTTCTCTATATTTCGCTTAGAACAGAAGAAAAAGAGTGATTGATTAGATTTAATTGATTTTGAGAAATATAGTTTACTAATCACCTACCACAACCCATAGTATTAGTCTTAAATAATGAGTATCATATTGAAATAATAAACAACCATCCTAGGTTATTAATTGCTGTTCAAGCAAGATGAATAATGTTGGAACCCGAACTAGTGTGCGCTAATAAAGATTAAATAGTTGTTCATCATAATTTCTAAGTATATCATAAGAGAAGTTTTGACTTAAAGTTATGCTATCAAAGTTTTTAAGTACGAACTTATGAAGAATCATCTAAAAGTGTAAACTAATTAACAAAACCTAATTATCAATTCATTAATCCTAGGGTTTCTAATAATGGATATCAATCAATTCACCTTTTAAACTAAATTAGGGTTGATCGAGAGATTAGCAAACTATAAATTGAATTTAGTTATTCATTTTTTCAGTTTATTTTCAATTTTTACTTTTAATACGAAAAATTGCATGAAATTAAAAAGAGGAAAAACAATAATTAATCTAAGCAGAAAACTGAATTAAATAGCAAAAGAAGAAATAGTAACCTTTTATTGGATGTCACTTTCCAATTACAACGCTCCTCTCCTTCTTCAAAATATTCCTCTTCAAATAATAAAAAAATACAAGAAATTTTGGAAGTAGAAAAAGATCTAAAGAAAAATCCTAACTTCAGTCGCTGGATGCCCCCTCTCTGTTGCTCTGCAAGGGTATTTATAGGCAATATAGGAAGTAGAGTCCCAGTATAACTCTCCCACGAAACCACGTAACCAATCTCATCCAAAGAGCCGCCGCGTTTCTGCGGCTATACCGTGGCCAATGGCCATGCGCTTTCTTGCGTAGCCTCCTCTGGTCCGTCCATCTGGGCGCCTCCTTCTGGATTCTGCATTTAAATCTTCTATCTTGAGAACTCGGGATAACTTGGGAAGCAAGTTATCACTAGTCCGAATTTGTAAAAGGATTTTTATCTTTAAGCTCCCCTTTATCTTTATCTTTGTATTGTAGCAAGTAGGGTTGAGTAGAAGTCCATCTCATCTTATCCTTTTCCTCCTCTTTTAGCAATTAGGAGTTCTATTTTATCCTTTCTTTTCCTCCTTATATTTTAAAATCCAAGTTTAGATTAGGTTAGATAATGTAGAATCTTCTAAATTACTACTATTGTTGCATATGGGCTTTTTGGGCTTTGGGCTTCATTCGGGCTTTATTTCTGTATTTTTTTTAATTACTCAAGTCATACACACATTAAAAATTAAAACATTAGTAGTAGTGCATAATAAAAGAATAAATAGGGAAATATGATGGTAAGTGTGATGATAAATATGCACTTTTTACTATCTATCAGTAACTTTTCTCTTTTCCATTTTATTTCATGCATCTATACATTTCTTTCATACATTGGGGACAATGCATGAGATAAGTGTGGGGGAGGGTTCTGACATGACTAATATAAATAAAAAAGGAAAAATATATATATATATAACTTTTTGAAAGTTTAAAACAATATTTTGATATATTTTTTGTAAGAAATTAAGTCAATTTTATGGAATAGAAAATCATAATTAGGATTTCTTATACTTGGTCAAAGTCAGATGACTTGTTTGATTTTTAGAGTTAGGAAGAAAATTTGTGAAAGTAATTTAGTCTTGATCTTAACCTTGATGATATATATACACTTTATACACTTACGCACTTAGGGTTTAAAAACAAAGATTCTTATGCCTTATAAAAAAAGTATATATGTATGAAAAAAAATCTAATTATTGATTAGCTAGGTGCTTTGGCCTAAGCAAGCCTTGGTATTTATGCAAAAGATAATTGGGTTGAAAAAAAATATATATATATATAAATCCTCTGATTAAGCTGGGTATTTGTGCCTCATAAAGCATAAGTATTCACGCCTAAAAAGGGCTACATTTTATAAATAAAAATCTTGGTTTCGTGGCCTTGTCTGCTCGAGTGTTTAAGTCCTTAGGGGTGTTTTCTCACCTGGTGCCCTAAAACTGTCCAGTTTGAGTGTCACCGACTAAAGGCTCGTTACATGGGCAGATTAGAAAGCCTAATGAAATTGAGGAATAAATTCCACCAAAAACAAATATAAATAAGGCATAGGAGTTAATGTTAAAGAACCCTTAGTCAAACTTCATAGTCATGATGGTGCATACGACTCAGGGTAAATTAATAGACTAGATGAGAAGTACAATTTGACTCCTTACTTTGATTGATGACATGTTTTTAGAATAGGGACTGAGTTTTGGAAATAATTTTTTCTCCTTTAAAATGCTTTTTGAAAATACTAACATTTTTTATGAATTTTGTGGGTGCAATCCACTGAAAACCCTCACGAGACAAAACTCGTCCTCTAGGATAACCTAGAGGTTTAACGGCTTATTGCATATACTCTGTGCAATCGAGTGACCTGCTAAAGTGGTCTAATAATTGATTAGAATTAGTCTGATGTTTTGCTCGAGGGCGAGCAAAAGATAAGTGTGGGGGTGTGATCAGTCACATATATTGCATATACATTATCACATTATCATACTTTTTATCTAATAAATCCTATTAATAAGTCTTCTTCTTCTTTATTAAATGTAGGCCCAATTGCTAAAGAAAGGAAAGAGAAACAAGCCCAAAAGCCCATCAAATACTGATTTAATTCAAAATAAATTTGAAATCAAAGAATCAGGGCAAATCTTGACATATCAGAGAGGTTGAAAACCGGTTGAAATGAATCCTCCCAAATCAAGCGGTTAAAGCCAACAATCAAAGGTTGTTTCGTCAAATCCTAGAGCTGAAACGAGAAAACTAGCAGAAGATATGGGCGAATCACCAAAGAGGTGAGTTTCACAACTTGGGTGTGGCCATCGGACCACACCAGGGCCGCGGAAACGCGGCCCTAGCCGCGTTTCCACGGCTTTATTGAAGTGGTTGGGGGAGCGTGTACTCCCCCAATCTTCCCACGATCTCTTCCCTCTGGTTTTTCCCTATAAATACTATTTTCAACAGAGAAGAAAGGAGCGTGGACTAGGATTAATTTATTTTTCATTTTTAGGGTTTAGGAATATTGTTAGATAGCTTGGAGAAGTTGTATCTCTTCTTTGTTTTTTTAGTTTAGACCAGAAAAGAGAGAAGAGTGGAATTGAGTGTGTAATTCGTCTTTGAAGTGACAATCAATGGAGCTTCTACTTGCCATTCCAACTCAACTTGAATTCAGTATGTTTGTATTTAATTGTCAGTTTCTTGTTTGCTTTCATTTCATAATGAGTAGCTAAATCGTTTTCTGGGCTCACTAATTGATGTTTTCTACCTCCTCTCTCTTGATTGAATTTGATGAAAGAACTCTCTTGAATCATAATGCCTAAAGTTAAATTTCATTCTCGAAAGCTCATGATGATGCTCTTCTTTTAAAATTGGATTTTCAAGGCACAACTATTGTTAAATCATTTTTATTCCATACTTGCTTTCTCGCGCTTTATGGTTTAACATTCTATTTTTAATGTTGTGTTAAGAAAGATCTCAAGATTTGATCCAAAATCATCTCATTTGTTTTACTTGAACACTAAAAGAAATTAAGCTTTTTTTTGCCTATGATAAAAGTGATGCACTAAAAATATTCTTGAGATAAGTAGTGAAGTAAATAAAATTAGTGAGCCCAGATCTTCTCCTTCTTATATTTAAAACAACCAAACATTTTTCAAAGCTTTTTTTTAAATCTCCTTCTCCAAAGCCTTCTCCAAAGTTGCAATTTCTCTTTTAATCATTTCTTTTCTCTCCATTCTCTTTTCAATTAAAAAACTAGCACCATTCTTAGCTTTCTAAACAAAACACCGAAAAGCTTTCATCGCATTTCTCCTCGTGGACACGACCTGTTAGCCACAAGCTACACGGTAATTTCTTAGCTCTTTGATTCTACAACCAGAAGACTAAATACACAGGGCGAATGTTGATCAACCACCAAAAGACCCCCAATGGAAGGATAATGAATCTATCAGTGCCAGGTCAGTCAGAGAATCGCTCCACATACGAAGATCTAGGGAAGTTAGGAAAACACCTTACTAACTTGTAGTTCAGCTGCTCTGAAGAATTTGCCGAATCTTCAGCATATACCAGCCATTCCAAGCCAAAGGCTACAGCCGCTGGACGAATGGTATGGAATCCTTAAAAGACTGTACTATTGCCTCAAAGATTGGCAGTGCATGACGTACCACGCCATAAGATTTGTATAAGGTAATTCCACGCGAGGATTTGGTGTTTTCACCCTGGGCCAGCCATCTGGGCTGGCAACCACGATGTCTTCCCTATCTGTCTCTGCTATTACATTTAAAAGCTCTAACACAAGGTTCGAAGCCCAATTTGAAGGCAACCTACTATAGAAGAAAGCAAGCTGAGGGACCAACCATGAACAAGGAGAACGGCCGGAAAACCACATTAGTAACAATGACTTCGTGGGGAAAGTGTTGGCACGATGCACCGTTTCAACCGCTACATCAGAAACCCCTCCAACAAGGCTCTATGTGAAATGGGGATTCTGGCATGATGGTGAAAACTATCAAAAACTGTATATAGTTTGAAAATGTCCTTGTTTGACTCTGTCATTGTTTTGCGTCAAAAAATTGAAAATATGAACCGTAAAATTTTCTTAAATCAATGAAAGATTACAATGGATCAATACTCCAATTACAAGAGAGAGGAGCTATTCAAGCTCAAATCTCCTCTTTGTTTAATGCTGGGTTCTTGATGTAGTGGTGAAAAGTGATTCTTATTTTTCATTGACCGGGTAAACGTCAGGGTCTTCTGGGAATCTTCTCTTTGGACTATGGACAGAGTAGCACAGCTCCTGTCTAAAAGAAATCTCAAAGAGACTTGGATAAAGAACTTAAACTCAGCAAGTTGACAGAAGAGTTAAACTCTTTAGTATTTTTCAGTTAGAAATTCTAACCAAAATTTTAAAATCCTCCAATTCAATGCTGACTCCGACCAATTCGATTAAGAATCCCCTCTTCAATAGCAAACTAAGCTATTTATAGGGGCTTCAGGGATAAAACTATCCCCTAAAAATCCTCTATAATGGGGTTAACTCTTCTCATTATGTCGTCAGTAATTGACCCAGTAATGAGGGCAGTTATAACCAAGATGCAGGGCTTCTCTGCAGTTGAAACGTGGGCTTGGAGCCTCACATTTTGGCATTATATTATAGTGCTGTTGAATGCCGACTTTGAACCTTACTAGACGCGGGCTTCGAACTCTGCTAAACGCGGGCTTCAAGCTCTGCGTCTTGGACATTGCAGTGAAGCAGAGACAGGGCTTCGACCCTTGCGTCTTGGTACTGCAGTGATGCTAAAACGCGCCCTTCAAGCTCTGCATCTTGGCCATTGTAGTGATATTGAGACGCTGGCTTTGACCCTTGCGTCTTGATACTGCACGAGTGGCTATGATTAGCCTTGTGTCTGGAGTATAGACTCTATTTTCTACGACTTATCCCCAGTGATTTTTAGACAGTTTACAAAACTCCCTCCAAAAGTTTTCAAAACTCTGTAGTTGATTATGATGGGTTTTGAAATACTTTTGATTTTTCTTCTAGCAGCAATACTCTCAAGTCTAGACTAGCAATCTTCTGAGATACCTTGAGTTTGATCTTGTCTGAATTTTTGGTCTTTGTGAGAATACTATTAAACTCTTTGAAGCCACCAGAGATGATCATCACGAGTGCTTGAATACGCAGTCAGGACCTCCTCGATGCTCCAAACTGGTTGTTGGTGTACTATTGAACCTGGAAAAATAGTCATCTGTTTTCATCAGTGTACTATTAAACTGAGTTGCAGAAGTAAAAACTGAACACATGTCTTGTAGATGCAAAGGTCACTATGCCTTTGGGTCGCGAACCTCGTCTAAAATAGAAACGCGGCTCTCATTTATTGGAGAGATGCGAACATCGAAGTGGAGACCCAACTCTCACTTGTAGGGGAGACACAGCTCTGATTTTCTCTCTTTTCTTTTGAGAGATGCGGTCTGGTCTGTTTAGAGTAACGTGGCTCTGAGTTGTTGAGAGGACACGGCTCTGAATTGTTGAGAGGATGTGGCTCTGATCTGTTAAGAGAAACGTGGCTCTGAACCATTGAGAGAAACAAAACTCTAGTCTGTTGAGAGAAATGCGGCCCTGAGTTATTGAAAGATGCGACTCTAATATACTGAGAGGACACTGCTCTGAATGGTTGAAAGGACGCTGCTCTGAATGGTTGAAAGGACACTGCTCTGAATGGTTGAAAGGACGCGGCTCTGATCCGTTGAGAGAAACGTGGATTTAAACCATTGAGAGAAATGCGGCCCTGAACTTTTGAGGGAAACACAGCTCTGGTCCGTTGAGAGAAATGCGACCATGAGTTACTGAGAGACGCGATTCTAATCTGTTAAGAGAAATGCAAGCTGCGTTCTTCAGTCTGATGGAGGGGAAGCAGCCTTCGGGCTCATGAAGGGACACGGACTTCAGAAAGTGGCTTTCGAGATGTCACATGCTAGATCCTTCATTGCGAAGTCAGCGTTGACAGTTGGGAACACGTGTCGTTGGGATTTCCCGAAGCAAAAATTCACGTATCTCATCCAGACTGGATTTGATATTCGCGTAGTGAATTAAGGCTATTAATTCTGGCCTTTAAAAATGTCTTTGATTTTTATGCCATTAATTAAAATCCATCTAGCGAGCCTATAAATAGGCCCTGGCCTCTCAACAGTCAATCATCTTGACTGTTTTCCTTCGCGAGCATGTGCTCTAAGGAACTCCGTCTTGATTGTTCTCCTTCAAGGGCCTTCTTCAAGGGAATGTGTTCTGAAGAACAAAAGAACCCAAAACTTCTATGCTTTCTTGCAATCTTCTTCAAAGATTATCACTGTTAAATGATATTAAAAGATGTCACTTTAGGTGTTTTCATGACCGTGCCATGACAAATGAAGTTCATCTTCTAGAGAATTCTTCTTCGGGTAGGAACTGGCTTTTGCCATAATAAGGCCTTGATTTTCTTGAAGTTCTGTCATCTTCGGCCATGAAGAGACTCTGTCTCTTGATCTCTTTCTGAAACCTTTTTCTCGAGATTCATGCCTCCATACTCTACAAACGCACCCTTCGCGTTAATTGATGAAATGCGGGCTTGTTGTCTTCTAAGTCCAAGTCTCAAGTTCTTCAGACGCGAGCGCAGTGAACTCCGCGTTTTAAGACTTGAAATGCAGTTTTGTATGTGAGGCTCGTGTTTGGGGTTCATGACTTAGAAAATTTTAAGTCTGCTCTTTTGAGATATTTGGACGCGAATGTGACGAACTCCGCGTCTGGAACTTTAGATGCGGGCCTACGTCTGGAGCAATTTCAGAATGTTTTAGGACCTGAGTCCGCATTTTTGATATATGCCTCGCGTCTCAATTATCAGATGCGAGTCTAATATTAGACTGTGTTTGGATCCCTATTTTTTATCCTGCATCCGTGAGTTCCATGTTTAGAGCTCATGACTTCAAGCCTCGCGTCTGTGCTTCCGGCCTCTTGTTTCTGTCTTTGCAGAATTTTAACCCTTGGATTTTTTATTTTTCACAGGTCCTGGCCATATCGATGGTGCTGGTTCCAGCGTCTTTACTGGGTTCATGGGAGAATATTTGGATCAGCTAGCTTGTTCAATTGGCGAGCACTCGGGAAGTCAGAGCTTCTGTCCAAGGGCAAGGAAGATCCACACGGTTCTCAATACACATCAAGACATTATTGGATATGATGCACCAGTAATATCTTGGATCCTTCATGGTTACAGTGAGTATGATGCATTTAAAGGTCACAGGAAAGAGGACGTCACCAGTAAGGTCTTGGATCCTTCCTTCACCAATCTTAATCAAAAAGTGACAACAATAAAAAATCCGTGCTCATTAGATATTTTCTGGTAGCAGAGCATCCCATTAAGCGAAGGATTACGGCCATATGAAGACCTTCACACCAGTTGGTCGGGTGGAATCAGAATGTTCCCTTACATTTTGACCTCAAGAAATGCCATTGTTCTGAAGAGGAGAGGAGGTTGATCTGTTGTTCCCGGCCACAGTCAAGAGGACGAGCTTTGTGTATCTTCATTGTTTCGAGGAGTGAGTGCAACATTTCGCTGAGCAAGAGGGACTTCTTTGTACTCCTTTGTTATAATACTCAATCTTTTTGTATAAGAGAGCGTTTTGTATCACTTTTATACTTTTGAATATCAATAAAAGTGAGACTTTTTTCTTTCTGTCTTCTTACATGTCCCGACTTCCTTTTTTGAATTGAAAATCAGACAAGTAGAATGATTACCTTTGATTTGCTATAAATATTTTAACTTAGAAAGTCAAAGTTAGAAAAATTCTATTTAAAGAATTTAAGATTACTGTCAGAGGTGTGATATTAACTTGATAGGAGTGGAATAGTGGATTTGCCAATCTATGGATGAGAATGGCAAGTGATATTTTCAATCCGCGAAGGATTGTGAATGAGTCTTCATTAGAGGTTTATTATTGACATAATTAAGACTCAGCTAGGGATTTGATAGAAACAACGTTAAAGGTATGATATTAACCTAGCAGTGATTTAAGTGGACCTGCTATTCTATTGACAAGAATAATAAGTAAGACTAGACCCACTGGGAATCTAGGAAAGTTTTTACCGTTAGAGGTGTGATATTAACTTAACGGGTTGGATTGAATCTTGTCAGAAGTGTGATATTAACTTGACAAGGTTGTAAGTTAGAGGTGTGAAGTTAACTTAGCTCCTCAGGAATTTTAGTTTTGTTTGGGAAACTGAAAAAACCACTGTCATAGGTGTAGTGTTAAACTTGGCAGTGGAGGTAATGCTAGAGGTATAATTAGCAAGTTCAAGGAAAAGTCATTGTCATAGGTGTATTGTTGAACTTAACAATGAACTGGATGCTTGAGGTGTGATGTTAAACTTAGTATCGCTCATCTCAGCTTCGATATGGAAGCCTGAGGAAAAGTGACTGTCAGAGGTTTAATGTTGAACTTGGTAGCAACTTAATCACTGTTAGAGGTATAGTGTTAAACTTAACAGTAATTTATTAGAGGTATGATATTAACATGACAAGGGTTGATTTGCGATATGAGCAATTTTGAGGACTTGTCATTCTATTGACAAGAATTGACAGGTGAAATTTGGAATATCAGAGGTGTAATATTAACTTGACAAGAATTGGTTTGCAGTATGAGCAATTTTGAGGACTTGTCATTCTATTGACAAGAATTGACAGGTGAAAGTTTGGAATGTCAGAGATGTAGTGTTAACTTGATAAGAATTGGTTTGGGATATGAGCAATTTTGAGGACTTGTCATTCTATGGATGAGAATTGACAAGTGAAAGTTCGTACTCGCTGGGGACTATTGAGACTTTTCACTGTTAGAGGTGTGGTGTTAACGTAGCAGTGATAGAGCTTGTGGTTCTATCACTCCATGGGAGAGAATTGGTAGGGGACTTTGGTGGAAAATAGAATGAACTATCAGAGGTGTAATATTAACATGACACATATTGATTTTGAGCGGGCCTTATTGTCAGAGGTTTAATGTTAACTTGACTGACACCACTGGGGACCAAAATAAAAATGGCTTGCTAGAGATTTATTGTTAACATAACAAATCTTTGCTTATTTCATCGGAGAAATGGACACAGGTATTTTTTTGTGGTCTTACCATTCTGTGGGCGAGAATTGGTAAAAGATTTCGAAGGAGAGGATGAGACCAAATCCCTTAGGATTTTTAGCAAATCCTCAGCTATCAGCGGATTTCATATGCCTTTACTAACTACCGTTTGAGTAGGGTTAGCCATGCTATTCTCCTCAGCATGATAAGTTATGGAGGACTTATATTGGACTTAAAGCCAATATTTTCCTCTATCCTGAGCCGTCAGAGGTGTTGGATGTTCATAGTAAACTAGAGAAGAGTAACAAGGTTAAAACTAAAGTTTCGCATTTTGTTTCTTCTTCAATGTTTACATCATGCATCATGATGTAACCAGCGTTCGATCGGCTCGACACTGATCGACCGTGATGTGATCCGTTGAAGAAAGAAAAAAGAATTTCTTTGGTGCCCTTCTGAACATCTTGGATCTGAAAGTTTGATCAGAGGTGTAATGTTAACCTGATTATAGGTGAACTAGAGAAGAGTAACAAGGCTAAAAACAAAGTTTCACACTTTGTTTCTTCTTGAATGTTTATATCATGCATCATGATGTACCTGGAGGTCGATCGAAACGGCTTGACACTGACCGACCGTTCTGTGATCCGTTGAAGAAAGAAAGAAGCTTTTCTTTGGCGCTCTTCCGAACATCTTGGATCTGGATATTTTAATCAGAGATGTAATCTTAACCTGATCATCAGTGAACTAGAGAAGAGTCACAAGGCTAAAACCAAAATTTCACACTTTGTTTCTTCTTCGCATCATGCATCGTGATGTAACCGGCGTTCGATTGGCTCGACACTGACCGACCGTGGTGTGATCCGTTGAAGAAAGAAATAAGTTTCCTTTGGCGCTCTTACGAACATCTTGGATCTGAAAGTTTTTGATCAGAGGTGTAATATTAACCTGATCATAGGAAGAGTCCTGTCAAGGATAATATTTCTTCAAGAATCTATTTTTGATCGGTATTATGAGCGTATCACCGTCTGAGAGGCGGTATGCTCCATTTGAATATACTGACTCCACTACAAACGCTCCTTCCCATTTAGGCTGGAATTTCCTTTTGGTATTATGTGTCATCACCATAGGTCTTCGACGGTTAAGATAAGGTCATCTTTCTTGAAAGTCTGCTCCCTAACTTTCTTGTTGAAGGCTTTAGTAATTCAAACTTGATAGAGCTCAATTTGTTGTTGAGCCTGCAGGCGTTTATCGTCTAAAGCTTTCAGCTCCTGGAGTCGCAGTTGATGCTTCTCCGCACCTGTCATTTCTGTTGTCAAAGAAAAAATATAGGGACGGGATCTGAATTTCTAATGGTAGTACAGCTTCACACCTGATTGAAAAATGAAAGAGATAAGAATTATCTTGTAGCTTTGGGCTAACGGGTCGTGTCCACGAGGAGGAATGTGATAGAAGCTTTTCGGTGTTTTTGTTAAGTAACAAAGAATGAAGTTGGTGTCTTTCTTTTAAGTTGAAAAAGAGAATGGAGAGAAGGGAAGTGATTTAAAGAAAAACTTAAAATTTAGAGAAGACTTTGGAGAAGGTGATTTTTAAAAAGTGTTGAAAATTGTTTGGTTGTTTTTAATATAGGAAACAAATCTGGGCTTACTAATCTTCTACTAACTATGTGAAAAACACCTAGAGGGGGGGGATGAATAGGTGTTAGTGCTAATCTAAAACTTAATGCAAAACTAAGTGTGCTAAATGCGGAAGCTAATGCAAATTATGCACAAACTAATACAATACAACAAGTGTAGCCGAATTCCCCTTTCGAGGCTCTGGACTAACTCCCCTTGATTCCCCTTGAAATGGGTTGAGGCGCTATGTGAAGCTCTTGTTGGATGAGTATAAGTTGGGCACACACACACACAAGCAATCCAAGCAATGTGCACACACAATCAAACCAAGCAATCAAGGATATAGCAATATGGATTATGCAAGGCACAACACAAGCAAATAGATATGATATGACAAGATGAATTATGCTCAACACAAGCAAATATGATATGAATGAAGTATGATGCTTTGCACAAATGTAAAGAGAATAGAGTTGAGAGAAATTGATCAAACGCTAACACAAAGATTTGTTTCGAGGTTCGAGTACCCAACTCTACATCCCCGCCTACACCACCGTGTAGGATTTCCCAATCCACTATAGGAGTACCAAACTCCTCTCTTAACCTTTACAAAGCCACCGAGGCTATACAACCACAATCCACCTCTACCGAAGAGGGATAAGGCCCGTAGCCAATACAACAACCACAACAACAACACCTCTACCGAAGAGGCTCACAACCAATCTCAATCACCTCACACTTGAGGGATACAAACCAATCACCCGATCACCTCTACCGAAGAGGGATACAATAAGAATAAGGGTGTACAACTTAGAGGTTACAACAATAACCTCAAAACTCTCTCTTTCTTTTTCTCTTTCCACAAAACAAAGATCCTAATAGTTTAGGATAGAAGATATAGCTCAAGTGTGGAAACAAGGTGTTTTTGGAAACAAGCAACAAAGAAAAACTACTTGGGAAATCTCTTGTATGTGATAGAAATTAAAGATCAAATCAATATCCCAAAACCCTAGTTTTCTTTGATTTTCTAAAAACCTAAAAACAATAAAGATTGAAAGATTAAAGCCCCAAACACTTTTGAAAAACTCTTTTAAACACTTCAGAAACCAGAATTTTTTCTCTTGAAAAACTTAGCCAAAATCCCCAAAGAGATGGGGTTTATATAGGCCCATCAGAAAACTAGCCGTTAGGCTGAGCTGGCAGCCTGACAGGCTGCCGGTCGACCGGTCTGGTCGACCGCCAACGGTCTGAAATATGACCGTTGGGCAACTGCGGTCGATCGGCCCGGTCGACCCAAACAAACAGAGAGCAGAGCTCTCATCTCGGTCGACCGGCACGGTCGACCCAAACAACCCGAGAGCAGAACTCTCAGACCCGGTCGACCGGCTCGGTCGACCGTCCCAGTGACTCCAAACGTGCACAGATCTGTGCACGTCCGGTCGACCGACCCGGTCGACCGGACGTCAGCCAAGTCGACTAATAGCCTGGCTTAGTCGACTGGTTGAGTCCTGGACCAGAAAACTGGGTTAAAAATATTTTATAAAAATCTTTTAATACTTCTAAAAATCACCAAAAATGTTTTTATCATTTTATATCAAAATTCAAACAAGTGATAAAAATTTCAAGACATGTATCAACATATTCAATTCATTTTCGAGTCTTGCAAATTTTATCAAAAACAAACACTTGTATTTTTCCAAACTTGGTTTTTCAATACATGAATAAGATAGTCAAAATAAGTTGTCTAGCAAGTTTAAGCATTTATGTATATTTAGAACATATCTAATATACATAGGAATAAAGTAAACTTGTTTTGATCTATTATCCATGAAAACTCATATTGGTTAAAACTCAAACCGAAAAACCAATATCAAACATGAAACATGTGTGTGTTTTGTGCACTTGAGCATATCAACTATACTAAACTTTACAAATGGATCTAAAACATACTAACTAAACTAGGATACCTAAGTCTTTGTGTCATCAAGAAGACTTGCTCCAAACTCCATCCATGGGCTAGGCAATGTGTGATCTTGAAGCTTTGGCCCTGGAATCATCATGAAAAGCTTCTAAACACCTTGTTGAAGCTAATCACCAACTAATATCTTGGTTAATGATCTGAAACTTAAACAACACAAGATTATTAGTAAACATAACTACATGAGTTAATCATTATCAAAACTAGAGTGGAAGGCCTTTGGCCAACAATCTCCCCCTTTTTGATGATGACAAAACTCATGGAGTTATATATGCATGGATTAAAGTTAAGCTTCAAAGAAGCTCCCCCTTAACTCATGCATAACCAAATAAACATAATAATATGCAATGAATGACAATGCATATAAACATGGTGCTCTAGATACCAATGAAATATTCAAAATAAAACATGCTTCTAGATACCAATTAAAACATCATATATGCAAAAATGTAAGCATGCATATATAAACTCTATAACTCAAAATCTTTCTCCCCCTTTTTGTCAATCATCAACAAAGGGGTAAAAACATAAAAAAAAAAAAATTTCGTCCCCTTTTTGTCAACAACAAAAAGATCAAGAAGGGATAATCAAAACAAATGTGATACCAATTTAAGATATGACAATAAAGTGCATATTGATACCAATTGAAATAAAACATATAAGCAATGTAAATGAAAAGTATATATTTTTCTTAAACAAAATTTTGAGATACCAATTAAAAATACTCAACATAAACATCTTGATATCATTAAGAGAAATATGTTCTTTTAAGCATATGATACCAATTTGAAACGATATTTTAACATAAAGTAAGGGAGTGGGAATCAAATACCAATTGAAGGACAAAATCAAGTTTTCTCCCCCTAAACATATGCATGAAGGCACTTTGCTCAAAAAGGATAAACATGTATATCTAATAGTTTGGACATGATAGACATATACATGAAGTTAAACAATTAAACACAAAATCAAAATAAATCTTCACTAAAACAAATTTCATTTTAAGGTATATGTATGAATTATCAACACAATAAGTATATATACATATCCCTAAACACAATTGAGTCCATATATAGATTTGCATGAAAGGCAAATGACTCAAGGGTATACATGTATATCTTAGAGTTTGGCAATACAACCATATACATGAAGTGAAAAACTCATAAAACAAATCCAAAATGGAATACAAGTTTAAAATGTATGAATCATCAAAACTAAACTATACTAGCACATCTAATGGGTTCAAATAAGCAATCAAGCCCAAACATATATAAATTTATTTGTGGCCCACTATATGTACAAGTATAAATCTTCTAGTTTTAATGAAAACTAACATCTAAACAAGTAATCTTAACATGAAGCATCAAAACACAATAAAGAAATCACCATGATAAAACTGAAACATGATTATTATGTAAATTCACATGTATTAGATTCATGATGTACATTATAGTTTAAACAAAAGTGAGAACACTAAGAATGGGTTCATACAAGCATGTGTGTCTCAAATACTATATATGTATGTCAAGGATCTAATAATCATGGCATTAACATACTAATCCAAAGACAATGAAACATGCTATAAAACATCAAAGATACAAAACATATATGATCAATATGTACATGCATGTGCATTAGATCTAGGTCATACAAATAAGTCCATATAAAACATGGATGTTTCAACCAACTAATAAGTATAACACTAATCTAATTAACATGGCATATTCATGATGATCACTAAACATCAAATCATGCTATGAGAAATAAACATGGAAAGCATGTAAACATAAGGAGTTAGAGATTCGATACCAAAACCAATGAGGGCACCGCTCTATTTCTCCAAAACAAAGATGGTCCTCTCCACCAAATCTTCCCTTGAAAGTGATGCATCCAATTGATTTCCTTTAAGCACGGAACGCATCCACTCCAAGGTGTCATCACTCTCACGTCATGTGAGAGCCCACACCTACATCAAAAATAATAGGAGGGGTGGTCTTTGGTACCCATATCTTTTTGGGTCCATGGGGGTTAGTACCTTCTCTAACCCAAACAAATTTCTTTGCTAAATTAGAAACATGTATTCTATCAAAACAAAATTTAGCAAGATGGCCTTTTCGGCCACAATGTGTACATGTGTACACATGAGCATACATGTGTTGATGGTGTCCGTGTGGAGCATGTGTATGCCGTGGAGGGTGTGCATGCATAAAAGTTGGAACTTGTTTCTTTCGAACCAAGGTTTCCAAGTGTGTATGGTTCATGGCACATTGGCTCATAGTGGAGCCCAAACAATCCATTTTCTTCTTCAACATATTTATATCATTTTTAATCATAGAAGAAGTGGAGCATGCAAGGGGTGATCTAGGTGAAACTACCCTAGCATGGCAAACATGTTCATCAATCTTATTTTGCAAAACAATGTTTTTCTTTAAACAAATATCTAAATCATTTGAAATGGAAATAATTTTATTTTTCAAATCAACATTCTCTTTTAAAACAAAATCAATTTTTGAAGATAAGTTTTCATTTTTCTTCAAAATAGCATGGCAATCATTTTTATTTTTCAAAAAGTTATTTTCTTTAAGTGCAAGATCAAGTTGAGATTTTAATGAATCCCTCTCATTAGCAATCTCCTCTTTCTCTTGCAAAACAACATCAAGTCTAGAATGTAAACTCTTATTTTCTTTTTCAGTTTCTAGACTTTTCTTTTTCAAAATCTTATAATTTTCAATTAATTTTTCACAAACAATAGAAAGTTCTTCATTTAAAGCATGGGCATCAAAATTATCACATGAAGAACTAGAGCAATCATCGCTATCTAAGTGGGGTTCCGAATGTACCTCAAGGGAGTCATTCCCTTGGACCATGAAGCATTGTGAATCGGATTCTCCACTAGATTCCTCTTCTTAAATTTGCACTTGAAGCTCCGAGGTGGTGGTTGTTGTTGTCAATTTGTTCCACACTGCAAAGGCGGAATCAATGTTAGAAACACACATAAGATAATCTTTAGGTAATGTGCTTCTAATGGCCTCTAGGGCTTGTGCATTGGCCCTTATATGATTGCGATCACTAAGGAAGGATTCCTTGGTAATAGCAAGATAAACTTTATGACCTAGGGTTTGTAAATAAACGGTCATCCTAATCTTCCAAACATGAATGTTGGAAGGGTCATACATAGGTGGGGTCATGAAGGCCATGGTAAACTATATGTGTGCAAACAAGCAAATGCAAATAAAAGATTAGCAAACAAATGGATCTCACTCCTAGGATGTTAAGCCTAAGTATCAGGAGCACCCGCTCTGATACCAATTGAAAAACACCTAGAGGGGGGGTGAATAGGTGTTAGTGCTAATCTAAAACTTAATGCAAAACTAAGTGTGCTAAATGCGGAAGCTAATGCAAATTATGCACAAACTAATACAATACAACAAGTGTAGCCGAATTCCCCTTTCGAGGCTCTGGACTAACTCCCTTGATTCCCCTTGAAATGGGTTGAGGCGCTATGTGAAGCTCTTGTTGGATGAGTATAAGTTGGGCACACACACACAAGCAATCCAAGCAATGTGCACACACAATCAAACCAAGCAATCAAGGATATAGCAATATGGATTATGCAAGGCACAACACAAGCAAATAGATATGATATGACAAGATGAATTATGCTCAACACAAGCAAATATGATATGAATGAAGTATGATGCTTTGCACAAATGTAAAGAGAATAGAGTTGAGAGAAATTGGATCAAACGCTAACACAAAGATTTGTTTCGAGGTTCGAGTACCCAACTCTACATCCCCGCCTACACCACCATGTAGGATTTCCCAATCCACTATAGGAGTACCAAACTCCTCTCTCAACCTTTACAAAGCCACCGAGGCTATACAACCACAATCCACCTCTACCGAACAGGGATAAGGCCCGTAGCCAATACAACAACCACAACAACAACACCTCTATCGAAGAGGCTCACAACCAATCTCAATCACCTCACACTTGAGGGATACAAACCAATCACCCGATCACCTCTACCGAAGAGGGATACAATAAGAATAAGGGTGTACAACTTAGAGGTTACAACAATAACCTCAAAACTTTCTCTTTCTTTTTCTCTTCCACAAAACAAAGATCCTAATAGTTTAGGATAGAAGATATAGCTCAAGTGTGGAAACAAGGTGTTTTTGGAAACAAGCAACAAAGAAAAACTACTTGGGAAATCTCTTGTATGTGATAGAAATTAAGATCAAATCAATATCCCAAAACCCTAGTTTTCTTTGATTTTCCAAAAACCTAAAAACAATAAAGATTGAAAGATTAAAGCCCCAAACACTTTTGAAAAACTCTTTTAAACACTTCAGAAAACCAGAATTTTTTCTCTTGAAAAACTTAGCCAAAATCCCCAAAGAGATGGGGTTTATATAGGCCCATCAGAAAACTAGCCGTTAGGCTGAGCTGGCAGCCAGACAGGCTGCCGGTCGACCGGTCCGGTCGACCGCCAATGGTCTGAAATATGACCGTTGGGCAACTGCGGTCGACCGGCCCGGTCGACCCAAACAAACAGAGAGCAAAGCTCTCATCTCGGTCGACCGGCACGGTCGACCCAAACAACCCGAGAGCAGAACTCTCAGACCCGGTCGACCGGCTCGGTCGACCGTCCCAGTGACTCCAAACGTGCACAGATCTGTGCACATCCGGTCGACCGACCCGGTCGACCGGACATCAGCCAAGTCGACTAATAGCCTGGCTTAGTCGACTGGTTGAGTCCTGGACCAGAAAACTGGGTTAAAATATTTTATAAAAATCTTTTAATACTTCTAAAAATCACCAAAAATGTTTTTATCATTTTATATCAAAATTCAAACAAGTGATAAAAATTTCAAGACATGTATCAACATATTCAATTCATTTTCGAGTCTTGCAAATTTTATCAAAAACAAACACTTGTATTTTTCCAAACTTGGTTTTTCAATACATGAATAAGATAGTCAAAATAAGTTTGTCTAGCAAGTTTAAGCATTTATGTATATTTAGAACATATCTAATATACATAGGAATAAAGTAAACTTGTTTTGATCTATTATCCATGAAAACTCATATTGGTTAAACTAAAAACCGATAAACCAATATCAAACATGAAACATGTGTGTGTTTTGTGCACTTGAGCATATCAACTATACTAAACTTTACAAATGGATCTAAAACATACTAACTAAACTAGAATACCTAAGTCTTTGTGTCATCAAGAAGACTTGCTCCAAAACTCCATCTATGGGCTAGGCAATGTGTGATCTTGAAGCTTTGGCCCTGGAATCATCATGAAAAGCTTCTAAACACCTTGTTGAAGCTAATCACCAACTAATATCTTGGTTAATGATCTGAAACTTAAACAACACAAGATTATTAGTAAACATAACTATATGAGTTAATCATCATCAAAACTAGAGTGGAAGGCAAGCCCAGCTGCTAAGAGCCGTTGGCTCTCGGTCGACCGGTCCGGTCGACCGTCCCAAAAGAGGAAACACAGTTTTCCTTCTTCCGGTCGACCGGTCCGGTCGACCCAGAAAACCAGAGAGCAGTATACTCTTGGTCGGTCGACCGGTGCGGTCGACCGATGGACGTGCACAGACGTGCACGTCCAGGCTATGGCGCCAGTCGACCGGGCCGGTCGGCCGGTCAGCCTGAAATAGGAAAACTGTAGGTTTTTGAACTTGGAAAAATTTGAAAAAATTGTTTTAAGTTTAAACAAACTAGAGTAACATGTTAGTAGAAGTATGTATACATGATCTAGACAAGATATTTATTTTATAAAACTTAGGTTCATGTAAATCTCTACTAAGGCATGAAACCAATATTTTGAAAATGAAAACAAGACCAAATTTTATCAAAACCAAATTTTGTGTGTGTGTATCCTAGAGCCAGATAACCAAGACTCAAACTTTAACATTCTATTCTTACAAAGATTCTAAGGACTTTAAGATCTTCAATAGGCTTCTTTATATGATCTTCAACACTTGTTCCTTGAGCCCAATTGGAGTTGACTTGAGTCCAAATCCTTGTATTTGTGAGAGAAGACTTCTAGAATGAATAGACACCTGAAACATACTTAAACAACAATGGTTATTAGTACAAATAACTAATATGTTTTGTAATCATCAAAAGACACTAATCATGGGTGATTGTAACCTTGGGCCAACACTATGTACTTATCTCAAGAACATTTGGGTGCATCATTTTATCATAAGCAAAAACCTTTAGTTTCTTTTAATGTCCAAGTAAAACAAATAAGATGGTTTCGTTTAAATCTTAATCCCCTTCTTTACAAATCATTAAAAATAGAATGTTAAACCATCAAGCGTGAAGAAGCAAGTATGGAATAAAAACAGTTTAAAAAGATTTGTGCTTTGAAAGTCCAAGTTTAAAATAAAGACATCCTCATGTGCTTTCAAGAACGAAGTTTAACTAAGGTATTTTTCTGATTCAAAAAATGCTGCTTTCATGAAGATCAATCAAGAGAGAGGTGATAGAAGAGATTAATTAGTAAGCCCAGTAAATGATTTAGCTACACATGATGAAAGGAAAACAAACAAGAGAATGAAAATCAAACATAAACATACCGAATTTGAGTCGAGTTGAATAAGCAAGTTGAAGCTCCTTTGATTGTCACTTCAAAGATGAATTACAAACTCAATTCCACTCTTCTCTCTTTGCTAGTCTAAACTGAAAAATAAAGAGGAGATACAACTTCTCCGAACTATCTAACAATACTCCTAAAACCCTAAAAATGAATAAGAAATTTAATCCTAGTCTCGCTCCTTTTTTCAGTACAAACCCTGCCTTTTATAGGCAAAAACCCATAAGGAAAGGAGTGAGGAGATAAGGGGAGCAAACGCTCCCCTTATCTCCACCAAAAAGCCGCGGATCCGCGGCTTGTGGCCAATTGGCCACATCCAGGTGGGGATATGATTTGCGTGGGATTTTCCCCCCTTTTGTCCGGCTGGATTTGCTATTTGTCTTCGATTCTGATCTGATCTTCGGTGATTCTCAAGTTAACCGATTTGGATTCTGATAAAACTAAATTAACCGGTTTCCAACCTCCCTGATTTGCCATAATCTACCTTGATTTACTGATTTTGAATAATTCTGAATTAAATCAGAATTTGATGGGATTTTGGGCTTGTTTCTCTTCCCTTTCCTTAAGTAATGGGCCTGCACTTTATAAAGAAAAATAAGACTTATTAATATGATTTATTTAGATAATAAGCATGGTAGTGTGACAATATGTATGCAATATATGTGACCGATCACATCCCCACACTTATCTTTTGCTCGCCCTTGAGCAAAACATCAAAGCTAATTCTAATCAATTATTAGACCACTTTCGCAGGTCACTCGATTGCACTGAGCATGTGCAACAAGTCGTTAAACCTCTAGGTTACCCCTAGAGGACGAGTTTTGTCTCGTGAGGGTTTATCAGTAGATTGCACCCACAAAATCTATAAAGAAAGAGAAAAAAGTTAGTATTTTCGAAAAGCATTTTGAAAAGAGAAAATATTTGAAGTATATTTGTGAGAGTTTAAGTAATCTATATAAGTTATAGGAATATAAAAATTTTCATTCCTAGACTTAGTCTCTAATCAAAAACAAGTCATCAATCAAAATAAGGAGTCAAATTGTATTTCTCATCTAGTCTATTACTTTACCCTGAGTCATATGCACCGTCGTGACTGTGAAGTTTGACTAAGGGTTCTTTAACATTAACCCTATGCCTTATTTATATTTATTTTTGGTGGTATCTATTTCTCAATTCCATTAGACTTTCTAATCTGCCCATGTAACGAGCCTTTAATCGGTGACGCCCAAACCAGACAGTTTTAGGGCACCAGGTGAGAAAACACCCCTAAGGACTTAAACACTCGAGCAGACAAGGCCACGAAACCAAGGATTTTTATTCATAAAATGTACCCCTTTTAGGCATGAATACTTATGTTTCATGAGGCACAAATACTCAGCTTAATTAGAGGATTTATATATATATTTCAAACTTATCTAATTATCTTTTGCATAAATATCAAGGCTTGCTTAGGCCAAAACACCTAGCTAATCAATAATTAGATTTGTTTATTTTTTTATACATATATAGTTTTTTCTTTTTTCTTTTTTTTTTTATAAGGCATAAGAGTCTTTGTTTTTGAACCCTAAGTGTGTAAGTTTATAAAGTGTGCATATTTCATCAATGTAAAGATCAAGACTAAATTACTTTTACAAATTTTCTTCCTAACCCTAAAAATCAAACGAGTCATCTTATTTTGACCAAGTGTAAGAAATCCTAATTATGATTTTTCTATTTCTTAAAATTGACTTAATTTCTTACAAAAAATTTATCAAAATATTGTTCTTACCTTTCAAAAAGTTAATTTTTTATATAAATATATATTTTTTTCTTTATTTTTTTTTATATATTAGTCATGTTAGAGCCCTCCCCACACTTATCTCATGCATTGTCCCGAATTTATAAAAGAAATGTATAGATGCATGAAATGAAATATAAAAGAGGTGCATATGTTATACAAAAATATGTACAACATCAAGTTTCTCCCACACCTAGATCTTTTTCGGTCATCGCTCTAGCTCTCTTCCCATCATTCCAATGGGTCCTCTTTATAGGGCATAGTGGGGAGGCCAATTTTTTTGTCATTTTAGTTATCTTCCTCCCCAGTCTCACCTTCTTTAGGTTTTTCTTCCTCATATTTCTACATTTATTATTCAAAAATTGGTTTTCACCAGACTTTTTAGTTGGAACTTCCTCACTATGAATGCCTAGGAATTCTAACTCAGTTCCATATATCTCCTTAAAACTTAAGTCAACACTTTCCCTTGGAGATGTGTAATTAACCAAAATATCTCTAGTTGATTCATCCAAACACATGAGTTCTTCTTCGATGAGGTTTTCAAAGAGTATGTCAATCAGAGGTTCTTGAATTATATTCTCATGCGATATATTATTGGTTGGCTTAACAAAAGTGAAGATATTCAAATCAAATTTCCTTTTTTAAAGGGGACTCTTAAATTAGGATCTCTGACATATACCTTATCATTAAGATAATCACATTCATTCTTAAATAATTCATCAAGAAACAGAGACTCATTCTCTATACCTTCACTTTCTTCATCATAATTATTTTCAACAAAATTTACCTCAAATGTTTGGTCTCTTATCTTACGAGTTTATTTTACTAGGTTGAAGATTGACTTCTCTAGTCATGTCCCCAAAGGTTAATCTTATAGACCCATTCCTACAATTAATAATAGCATTGGCAGTAGCAAGAAATGGGCGCCCTAGGATAACAGGAGTTTAAGCCCTAGGATTGGACACAGGTTGTGTCTTAAGAACTATGAAATCAACTGTGTAGATAAACTCTCCGACCCGAAAAAGGACATCATTAATTTCTCCTTTTGGAACTTTCACAGAACGGTCAGCCAGTTAGATTGTGACTTGAGTTTGACTAAGATCGCCCAACCTGAGTTGTTGATAAACTGAGAATGAAAGCAGGTTGATACTCACTCCTAAGTCAAGAAGTGCATGACTAATCCCGGCTTGTCCTATAGTGCAGGCAATGGTGGGACAACCCGGATCCTTGTACTTGACCGGGATCGGGCCCGACAGTAGCTCACTAATATTAGTGGCTAAGAAGACTTTCTTTGGTACATTAGTCTTTCTCTTATTGGTGTACGTGTCCTTAAGAAATTTTACATAGGATGAGACTTGTTAGATGGTATCAAGGAGTGGCACATTTATCTTCACTTGGTTGAAGATCGCAATTATTTTGTCCATGTGTGAATTCTGCTTGTTGTTCTTTAGCCTATTAAGAAATGGTACTATAGGCTTGTACACTTGACTGGTTGACTTATTTGTTTCAAATTTGTCAGAATTAGAAGGATTGAGACTAGATGAGGTGGATGCTGGAGTGTGATTGTGCTGACTGGGATTGGGTGCTATTGACACTTGGTTATCAACTTTCTTTCCCGACCTCAATGTATGAACATCATTACATTGATTCAATGATTGATCCTCAACCAAATGAGCTTGTTGAGAATTCTTAGGATTCATAATTGGTTAACTGGGCAAGGTACCCTTTTGCCTCTCATGTTGTGGATTGGCTAACTGGCTCATTTGACCCACTAGCCTCTGTATTATTTGCATGAGAGAATCTTAGTTTTTCATGTACCTTTTCATATTTCTCTGAAAATCAGTCATTCTCCTTTCAAGTTGAGGGCTTTGGAAGGAAGATGGTGGAGCTTCGTTGGGAAAATTTTGTTGGTAATTTGAAAATTTATTGGGAGAATTGTGAGGGTAATTTGGAAAGTTGGGTTGATGATTGGAAGAATTATTGGGATGGAGGAAGTGGCTCGCCTGGTTCGATCGTGGGTGGTCATTGTTGTGTTGGCTCCATCAGAAATTTGGGTGATTTCTCCAGCCAGGATTGTATGTTGGAGCGTAAGGATCATTGTTCGGCCTTGAAAAGGTGCATTCATCAGTTCTGGAAAGTGTTATTGAGCTTGAAACACAGGATACTCCTCAAACACATGATTCATGGCCTGACAGTAAGTACAACTCGGAGTTGAAAATTGGTTCGGACTGACTTGATTGACTGGACTTGGTTCCTTAGTTTCTAAAACTTCCAGTCTCTCGCTAGGTTAGCTAACTTAGCGTCGTTAGCTATGGATGATTCAATTGAATGGAGACCTCCTTTTGAAGAGATGAAGTTTAGATTCCTAGAGCTTTCACTAGTAGGTTCCCATTAGATGGTCTTTTCAGCTAGATTCTCATATAAATCCCATCCTTCATGCTCATCCTTCTGCAAGAATTTCCCTTGGCACATGCTTTCTAAAAGGGTCTTTGTTGAGTATTCTAAACCATCATAAAGAATTTGACATTGTCGCCATTTTTCTATTACATGATGAGGACATTGGACAAGGAGATATTTGAAGCGTTCAAAGTACATCCAAAACGGTTCACTAGGTTCTTACTTGAATTGCATGATGTTTCTCCTAATGAGAGCGGTCTTATAAATTGGATAGAATTTCTTAAAGAAGACCTTGATAAAACCATCCCGGGATGTGATAGAGTCGGTGGCTAAGCTGTAGAGCCATTTCTTGGCTAAGTCCTTAAGAGCAAATGGGACAAATCTCAACCTAATAGCATCATCTACAAGGTGTGGGATTTTCATCATTGAGCATACTTTCTCAAATTCTCTTATAAAGAAATAAGCATCTTCGGACTCTAAGCCATGGAACTTAGGGAGTGTGTTGATGAACTAAGGCTTAAGCTCAAAGTTGTGTTCACCAACCAATGGAAGTTAGATGCAGGATGGAAGTGATGTTCTAATGGGATAGAACCTATCCTGCAAAGATGTCAGTTGAGCCATAACCGAATCTGGTCTTGGTTCGAACTTGAGTGGTGATGTGTTTCTAGTTAACCTAGATGAATTAGGGTCTCTTGACCACACTTGCATACACAAACACAATCATAAACAAGTTCACCAATAGTTAAGAAGAGAAAATAACCAAGCCTAGTCTAAGGTAACCTTGACCTAGACAACTCCTAACTGGTTGATTGTCCAGAGGTGGTATAATGCAAACTTTGACCACAAGCTAATCAGCCAGGTCAGGGCAAGATTGGTGGGAGGTATCCGCGTAAAAGCAACGGGCCTAATTAAACCAAACCACCAGCCTTTGGGGTTTCGCCCCTCAATCCCTTTCCTAAACACTGATTTTCCAGGAATCAAATTCTAACACCTTCCCACTTAGTATAATCTCCTAGTGAGTTCGAGATGTCCCTAAGGCCAACGTCTATCAGATTTTACTTAGGCTTAGGTTGTGCATGCTTGGAGATGGTTTATGGGCTAAGGAAGGGTAATGATCTCCCCACCTTATCTTGATTTGGGTTTTGCCCTTAGAATTGATTGTACAAAGTGTGCAAGATATAGAAAAGTAACATTCAAAAGCAAATATCACCCAAGAATGTTTCCTAAACTATATGCTATGCATGCGTACCTTGTCTCCAGCAATCTTCAACAACAATTGTAAAATAAACGTAATTAGATAAATGTCTAGAATGCAAGTCTAAACATTTTTTAAGCAATTAACAATCACTCATATTACTGTTGGATTAAAACAGGGATTGTGAATATCAGATATAGAAAGAATACTAACACAAAAACTTTATTTTTGCAAGCAATATGTCCTGCAAAAAAGAGCTTTTAGTACTCCAACAAAAATTTTAACTTTTGCAATGCAATTTCTTGAAATTCTTTTTCCTACGTTCAAGAGTAGGGGTACAGAATAGCAAGTCTTCTCCTGAAAAGCTTGAATGCTAAATTTGAATCTTGATGTCCCTGAAATAAGACACCAAACTTGTTAAAAAATATATACACCGTTCCCTCCCAAGCAACGGCGCTAAAAATTTGATTGAAAAATGAAAGAGATAAGAATTATCGTGTACCTTTGGGCTAACGGGTCGCGTCCACGAGGAGGAATGCGATAGAAGCTTTTCGGTGTTTTTGTTAAGTAACAAAGAATGAAGTTGGTGTATTTCTTTTAAGTTGAAAAAGAGAATGGAGAGAAGGGAAGTGATTTAAAGAAAAACTTAAAATTTAGAGAAGACTTTGGAGAAGGTGATCTTTAAAAAGTGTTGAAAATTGTTTGGTTGTTTTTAATATAGGAAACAAATCTGGGCTCACTAATCTTCTACTCAACTATGTACTTATCTCAAGAACATTTTGGTGCTTCATTTTTATCATAAGCAAAGACCTTTAGTTTTTTTAATGTCCAAGTAAAACAAATAAGATGGTTTCGTTTAAATCTTAAGCCCTTTCTTTACAAATCATTAAAAAGAGAATGTTAAACCATCAAGCGCGAAGAAGCAAGTATGAAATAAAAATGGTTTAAAAAGATTTGTACTTTGAAAGTCCAAGTTTAAAATAAGGACATCCTCATGTGCATTCAAGAACGAAGTTTAACTAAGGTATTTTTCTAATTCCAAAAGTGTTGCTTTCATGAAAATCAATCAAGAGAGAGATGGTAGAAGAGATTAATTAGTAAGCTCAGTAAATAATTTAGCTACTCATGATGAAAGGAAAACAATCAAGAGAATGAAAGTCAAACATAAACATACCGAATTTGAGTCGAGTTGAAGCTCCTTTGATTGTCACTTCAAAGATGAATTACACACTCAATTCCATTCTTCTCTCTTTGCTGGTCTAAACAGAAAAATAAAGAGGAGATACAACTCCTCCGAACTATCTAACAATACTCTTAAAATCCTAAAAATGAATAAGAAATTTAATCCTAGTCTTCGCTCCTTTTTTTCAGTAAAAAAAACCTGCCTTTTATAGGCTAAAACCCATAGGGAAAGAAGTGATGAGATAAGGGGAGCAAACGCTCCCCTTATCTCCACCAACAAGCTGCTGATCCACGGCTTGGGCCACGGATCCGCGGCTATAATGTGGCCAATTGGCCACATCTAGGTGGGGATATGATTTGTGTGGGATTTTCTCACACTTGAGCTATCATATCTATCCTATCTATAGGATTTATTTTATGGGAAAAATTAGTTTGTGGTTGAGAGAGACCACCAAGTGTTGTAACCCTCCTTTCTTTGTGACATCCCTTTAGTGAGAGGTGATTGTGTTGATATCCCTCTAGTGAGAGGTGAATGTGGAGATTGTGTTGGAATCCCTTTAAGTGTAGAGGTGATTGTTGGTTTGTTGGCTAAGTGCCTTATCCTTCAAGTGTGAGGTGATTGTTGTTTAGCTTTGAGCCTTATCCCTCTTGTGTGAGGTTGATATTTGTTTGGGTAAGTGCCTATCCCTCTAAGTATAGAGGTGATTTGAGTTGTGCCTTGTGATTAGTCTCTAATTTTGCATAATTTTTATGACATCCGCATATTATTTGGTATAAAATTCTGCTAATAAAGCTTTACTTGCTTGGTTCTAGGTCCATGGTGTGCAATAAAGAAGAAGACCCTAAATCACCATTTAATTGCTAATTAAAGGCCTATTAAGATATCCATTGACCTAAGAGGTTGATTCTGTCAAAACAGTAGCCCAAAACAAGAAACCAGGAGCAGAATCTGACTGGAGACAAACTGGGCATCCACAGCTCGAAGCGCCACGCGTGGGGCCACTGTATGGCTGCGAAAATGTGGCCATAGCCGTGTTTCTATGGCCATACGGCCGCGGCCACGTTTTAGGCTAGGGTTTGTCCCCTGTCCCCCCTCTTCCCTAGTGCCTAGAAATACCCCCCCGGGGTTTTAAGAAGGAAGATATGCAAGGTTTAGGGTAGTTCTCATTTTCATTTTCTAGTTTAGGGTAGTGTAGTGTAGTTTTTCTTCTTCTTCCTCCCTTGTATTTTTCATTTCTTATAGATCTTGTATTAGGGAGAGAGAGTGGTACATGTTGGGAAGGAAGAGTGCTTGTAATAGAAGGTGACAATCTATGAAAGGTGCTCTCTTACCTTATCTTTGTTTTCTTCTCTCTAATCTCTTTTACATGTTTAGCTAGTCTTTTCTCTCATGGCAACTAAATACTAACCACCAACTAGCCTAACTTCTCACTTGACAAACCACATGAATCTAATAGCCTCTACTTCGCCTTGCTCTTGCAAGAGCCATTAATGGCTCATGATGATGGATCTAACTCTAATTTCCTAACTCTCTAACAAGCTAACATTACTTTATTTCATGCTTGCCCTTATTAGGTTTTGATGATTTAAGTGTAGCTTGTACTTGTTTTGTTGAGTTGGGATGTGATGAGTTACATATGGGCCATGCTTTGTAAAGCTCTTGAACCAAAGACTAGAGATGGCCAATGATACATGTGAGGTAACTATCACTAAGAGGTTAGCATGTTGGTGGAGTCATTAGTAGTTAGTAGCCATGAGTCTTCTTTCTTTTTCACTTTATTTTAGATATAAAAATAAAACTACAAATATCATTCTTTTCTATGTTTCCCACTTCTTCGTATTTCACCGTACCTCTCTTTCCATTCTTTATTTTCATTCTTTTCATTCTTTCAAACATTGAAGAACTTTTAGTACACACGTGAAATAACCAATAAAGCTTCTGTCGCTTCCCGTCCTTATGGATTCAACTCGTTTTAGTCTCTATGCTATAACGGAAGTATCGAGGAAGCCAAGCACACACACTTTAAATCTTAACTTCAAAACATACGCTTTTTGTGCGCGGTTTTCCCTCGATCAGATTTTGGCGCCGTTGCCGGGGATGGAAACGGTTTGATTTCACATTTTTGTTAACTTTTCTTCTTTGTTTTTGGTGTGCAGGTTAAATTTTTAGCGTTGCAGAAGTCCACACTTTCTGTTGTGTGGTTGGGTAAATTCTTGTACATTCATATACTCTGCTGCTAATTTTTTTTTATATTACCTGTACACTGTAAATAATTTTAAGAACTAAATACAAAAATTGGATGCTTTAAAACGGTTTAGACATTTGCATCTAGGCACGTGTCAATTTTCATTCCAATATACTGTATTTTGTTCTTGTGTTGTTGTGATATTGATAGGAGGTGTACTATGGTATTGCATATAGCATAGGACAAACACTTCAGTGATTTACTCGCTTTTTTGTATTCATTCTTATCTATATTGCACACTTGTATAAATTTAACTTAAGGGCAACACCCAATACAACATAAGGTGGAAAAGTCATTACCCTCCCTTAGCCCAAAAATCACCTCCCCACTCACACAACCCAAGCCTAAATAAAACTTGCTAGACGTTGGCCCCTAGTGACATCTCAGACTCATTTAAAAGATTGACCTAAGGGAAAAGTTATTAGAAGTTGACTCTTGTCAAATCGGTGTCTAAGGTTGGGGATTGAGAGGCGAAACTTCGAAGAATAGTGGTTTAGCATAGTTAGGCCCGTTGCTCCGGCACGGATACCTCCCACTGATCTTGCCCCTACCTGGCCGATTAACGTGTGGTTAGTTTCCGACAATATACCCCCCGTGGATAGTCTAACCAGTTAGGAGTCGTCTAGGTCTAAGTCAACCCTAGTATAGCCTTATTTTCTTTTTCTTTTTCTTCCTTTTGTTTGTTTGTTTGTTTGTTTTCTTTTTTGTATATTGTGAAATGGATTTTAACAACAATAATTCTTTCAATCATAATATGAATCCATATTTCACCCCGACCTCATTTAATTCGGATAACTCTGACCCGGTTATGTACAACATGAACCAACCATTTATGCCGGGTTGGGATTATCCGACTCAATATGACCCGTACCCCTACTCATATGACCATAATTTTCAAAATAATTTCAACTCTTCACAGAGTCAATGGGGATTCACCTCCTCCTAGTCAAATTTTCAACCGCCTTATTCACAATTTTCAAAAAGTTCATTCCCCAATTTTGGTTCATATACTCCTTTTCCTGTTCCACCAACCGAAGAAAAATCTGATTTGGAAAGGAGTATGAAAGAGTCCCTACAACAAATGCAAAATTTGCTCAATTCACAATCCTTCCCACATCAAACTCTACATACTCCTTTTCTAAGCATCCAATTGAAGAAGAATCTGAGCTAGAAAAGTGTTTGGAAGTCTTTTGTGAAAGAATGCAAAACATGTTGGACTCATCATCTCAACCATATTTTCAAGAGTCCTACTCATCTTTTCCAGTCTCACCAATTCCAAATGAACAACCATCAATATTGAACTTGAGTATGAAACCCTTGCGTGAGTCCAAGCAGCTATCGCAAAATCCGATGGACTCACAATTTCACCACAATTTCCAAAATCAACTTCCATATTCATTTTTTCAAGAACCAATTGCAAAGAGTATGGAAGACATGATTCTAAATTCAAATTCTGTTACATGACCTATCAGTAGGTTAGACTCACTTATGAGCGAATTGATCAATAAGAGCGAGGAAATTATTTCTTGTCAACCTTTGACCGATCCTTATATCCCTAACTCTACTAATTGGACCCATGAATCATGTCATTTTGGGAATCCAGATTCAATTTTAGAACATACATTTGAACTTGACCACACTCCAAGTTATGAAAGTCGCCTGGACATTCTGGAAAGTTATCCCTGTCCTGAAATTGAAATCGAACCTAAGTGTGATCCTGAACCTCATATTAGTAATTCCATTTCACTTTTTGATTCAATAATGACTCCGGTATCTTTACTAGATTTTTTCTCTATTCCAGAGTCAACATTGAATCATGTACCAGTACACCGTGAAATAGAATCACCAATCTCTCATGATCACACTTCATTCATGGGGACAGTGTGGTGAACATCAATTCTTTAGTTTGGACCCTATTTTGACCCAATTTTAACTCTCATTATTGACTCTCGACTTGATCTGAGTCAACTTCTCGAGTCGGTATCGGTTTTTGTTCCTGTTCCATTTGAGTCCAAATAATCATCTTCCAAAATCACACTTCATTGTTGGACAAGAATGTTGACAAAAATGACTCATTAATTATTTTTGAAAATTGGAAATTAGATGGGGATAAAATTTTAATAAGATCATTCAATCAATCATTCTTTTATTGGGTCATATTAGAGAGGTCACTGGTGGATTCCTTCAAGATCCACATTATCCTGATTGGGTAGCAACGCTTGGCCCAGTCATATCACCACCGGAACCACCACCATGAGGCAATTTTTCTTCCCTTTCCATTTTTTCATGTCTATACACATTCACGATGCATTAAGGACAATGCATGAGATAAATGTGGGGAAGGGTTTACTAACATAGGTAGTTTTAAATTTTCTTTCTTTTACACTTCTTTTTAGGAACTTTTTAAAATTTTCTCTTTTCTTTTTACAAAACTTTTTGAATTAAGAGAAATAGTTTTGATCATTTTTAAGAAAATTAAGATTATCTTAGGAAATTAGGAAGACCTAAAATTATGAAATTTTAAACCGAGTCAAAATAATATATATTATTTAAATTTTAGGATAAGAAAGTAAGATTGAAAAGATAATTTGATCTTGATTTTTTATGCCTTAGATTTATGCACTCCACACTTACACAATTTTTGGGATTGAAACAAAGACTAAAAATGCCATAAAAAATTCAATATTTTATAAATAAAAACCATTTATAGAAGTTGGGTAATTATGCCTCAGGAAGCATGATTATTCTTACCTAAAACGGTGGATAAAAACAAAATAATCCCCTTTAGTTTTGTGGTCTTGTTTACTCGAGTCCTTTAGTCCGAGGGATTTTTTCTCAACTGGTACCCTAAGACCATCTGGTTTGGGAGTCACCGGCTAAAGGCTCACTACCTGGGTAAATAAGAAAGCCTAAGAAAACTAAGGGACGAAAAAAATAAATAAATATAATTATATATAACAATATAAATAAATAGCATGAAAGTTAGAGTCGATATCCCAAAAACCTTCACTATTCACAAAGTACATACTTTTCTAAGAGTTTTATGAAAGATCAAAGAGTCAATTCAATTTTAAATTCTTACATTTAATTTATAACAAGATTTTGCATTTCGACTTAGCTTAAGGAAGATTAATTTCTGGTTAACCTATGACCTTGGATAACTTATATTTTCGTAAAAATACTTTAACACTTTTCTCTATTTCAAAAATGCGTTTTCAAAATACTAACATTTGATTTCTTTCTTTATGGATTTTTGTGAGTGTAATCCGCTGAAAACCCTCATGAGACAAAATTCCTCCTCTAGGGGAAACTTAGAGGTTTAACGCCTTGTTGCACATACTCAGTTCAATCGCGTCACCTGTAAAAGTGGTGTAATAACTTTTTTCTTTTGTTTTACTCAGGATGAGCAAAAAGATAAGTGTTGGGGTGTGATTAGTCTCTAATTTTACATAATTTTTATCAAATCCGCATATTATTTGGTATAAAATTCTGCTAATAAAGTTTTGCTTGCTTGGTTCTAGGTCAATGGTGTGCAATGAAGAAGAAGACCCTAAATCACCATTTAACTGGTGATTAAAGGCCTATTAAGATAGCCATTGACCTAAGAGGCTGATTCTGTCAAACCAGAAGCCCAAAACCAGAAACCAGGAGCAGAATCTGACAGGAGACAAACTGGGCAGCGCGCGCCATAGCCTCGTTTCCGCGGCCGTATGGCCGTTGCCGCGACCGCGTTTTAGGCCAGGGGTTGTCCCCTGGCCCCCTCTTCCTTGGTGCCTATAAATACCCCCCTGGGGTTTTCAGAAGGAAGATATGCAAGGTTTAGGGTAGTTCTCATTTTCTATTTTGTAGTTTAGGGTAGTGTAGTATAGTTTTTCTTCTTCCTTCCTTCCTTGTATTCTCCATTTCTTATAGATCTTGTATTAGGGAGATAGAGTGGTACATGTTGGGAAGTAAGAGTGCTTGTAATAGAAGGTGACAATCTATGAAAGGTGTTCTCTTATCTTATCTTTGTTTTCTTCTCTCTAATCTCTTTTATATGTTTAGCTAGTTTTTTCTCTCATGGGAACTAACTACTAACTACCAACTAGTCTAACTTCTCACTTGATGATCCACATGAATCTAATAGCCTCTACTTGGCCTTGCTCTTGCAAGAGCCATTGATGGCTCATGATGATGGATCTAACTCTAACTTTCTAACTCTCTAACAAGCTAACATTACTTTATTTCATACTTGCTTTTATTGGGTTTTGATGATTTAAGTGTAGCTATCACTTGTTTTATTGAGTTGGGATGTGATGAGTTACATATGGGCCATGCTTTGTAAAGCTCTTGAACCAAGGACTAGCGATGGCCAATGATACATGTGAGGCAACTATCACTAAGAGGTTAGCGTGTTGGTGGAGTCATTAGTAGTTAGTAGCTGTGAGTCTTCTTTCTTTTTCACTTTATTTTAGATATAAAAACAAAACTACAAATACCATTCTTTTCTATGTTTCTCACTTCTTCGTATTTCATCGTACCTCTCTTTCAATTCTTTATTTTCCTTTTTTTTCATTCTTTCAAACATTGAAGAACTTTTAACACACACGTGAAACAACCGGTAAAGCTTCTATCGCTTCCCGTCCTTGTGGATTCGACTCGTTTTAGCCTCTATGCTATAACGGAAGTATCAAGGAATCCAAAGCACACACACTTTAAATATTAATTTAAAAACATACACATTTTATGCGCGGTTTTCCCTCGATCACCTTGCCTCTAGTGAGAGGTTGTATTTGTTGGAGAGAGGAGTTATGTACTCCTGATTTTATTTGCCCAAATCCTAAGTGGAGGTTCCCTGTGTGGGAAGTACTGTATGGACGATATAGTGAAAATCCTTCTGTGTGAAGGCGGGGACGTAGAGCTGGGTGCTCGAACCTCAAAACATATCTTTGTGTTTGCGTTTGATCCGCTATCTCTTACTCTCTCTCTCTTACATTGTGCATGATTCATATTGTTCATATCATATACATTTTTGGTTTGATTATGTGCCTATACTTGTGTATAACCAAGAGAGCTTCATATGGCACCTCAACTCTTATTTAGAAGAATTTAGAGGAGATAGTCCAGAGTCCTTCACCGGGAATTCGGCTACACTTTTTGGTTACACTAAGTGTATTGCATTTAGTTTTTAATTCCGCATTATTTGTTATTAGATTAGCCTTACACTTATTCACCTCCCTCTAGGTGTACTTTCAATTGGTATCAGAGCCTACGCTCCTGATATTAGGTTTAACCACCTAGGAGTGAGATCCTGGTTGCTAATCTAGATTTGTATTTGCACACATACTTGTTTACACACACTCATGGATTACTTTGCAGCTCCCATGTTTGATGTTTCTAACATCAATATGTGGAAGCTTAGGATGAGTACATACCTAAAAACCCTAGGTTTGCATGTTTTCCTTGTCGCTACTAAGAAATCCTATCTTAGTAATAGCAAGCATATAGAGGCCAATGCACAAGCCCTTGAGGAACTTAGGAGCACACTTAACAAAGAATATTTGTGTATAATTTCTCATTGTGATTCCACCTTTGCAGTGTGGAACACCTTGACCTCTCCCAAGCTTCAAACACCAAACATCGTGGAGGAGAAATCTAGTGGAGAAGAATCCGAATTACGTTGCTTCATGGTCCAAGGGAATGACTCCCTTGAGGTATATTCGGATACTCAACTAGATGATAGTTCTAATTCTTCTTGTAATGAATCTATGGATGCGCATGCTTCAAATTATGAACTAGCTAAAGATTGTGAAAGATTGATTTTGAAGAATAAAGTTTTGAAAAAGAATAGTTCAAAATTAAATGAAGAAAATAAAAATTTGTCATCTAGACTTGATTTGGTTTTGCAAGAGAGGGATGAGATTTCAATTGAAAGGGACTCATTGAAATCCCAACTTAAACTTGCCTTAAATGAATATAAAATTTTGAAAATAAAAAATGATTGTGAAATTGTTTTGAAGAAAAATGAAGGTCTATTTTCAAAACTTGATTTTGTTATAAGAGAAAATGAATCTTTGAAAAACAAAATAGCTTCTATTTCAAAAGAATTGGATTTGGTTTCAAAGGAAAATATTTCTTTGGAAAATGATTTAGATACTCATATTTTTCATGCTACTATAGCTTCATCATCTAGCTTACCTATTGCATACTCCACTTTATCTTCAAGTATTAAAAATGATATTTTCTTTTGAAGAAAAATATTAATTGTTTGGGCTCCACTTTGAGCCAATGTGCCATGAACCACACACGTTTGGAATCTATG
This sequence comes from Agave tequilana, assembly GCA_038442645.1. NCBI lineage: Eukaryota > Viridiplantae > Streptophyta > Magnoliopsida > Asparagales > Asparagaceae > Agave > Agave tequilana. The sequence continues at coordinate 48,084 of JAVJIF010017565.1, forward strand.
TTTCGAAAGAAAAAAGTTCCACCTATGCATGCACACTATACACGGCATACACATGCTCCTCACATTCATACACATAACACTATGTATGCTCATATATACACTTGTACACAGTGTGGACGTAAGGACCACCTTGCAAAACTTTGCTTTGATAGAATTAATGATTCAAATTTTGCAAATAGATTTGTTTGGGTTAGGAAAGGAGCTTGCCCCCATGGACCCGAAAAAGTATGGGTACTAAAAGCCACTCCTATCTTTGATGTAGGTGGGGGCTCTCACTTGACGTGAGAGTGATGGGGCCTTGAGGTGAATGCGTTCCGAGCTAAACGGTGACTATTTTGGATGCATCACTTTCAAGGGGAGTTTGGTGGGAGGACCACCTTGGTTTGGAGCCTAGAGATTTGCCCTCATGGTTTTTGATAACAATCTCTAAACTCCCATTTTGTTTATATGCTTTCAAATGACTAATTTTTAGCATGTCATGTTTTTATGGTTATTATTTTAAATGCCATGATAATTAGAATTGTGATATACATATGTAGCAATTTTGAGATACACCCATGTTATATATATTCATATTTTGTGTTCTCACACTTGTTTAGCTATTGTGTATATCATGAATCTAAGACATGTGCATTTACTTAATGATCATCTTGGTTTATGCTTCATTTTATACTTCATGTTTTGATTACATGTTTAGATGTAATTTTTCATTAAAACTTGTGCATATGCTTGTACAACTAATGAGCCACAAATTGATTATTATATGTTTGTGCTAAATTGCTCATTGTACCCATTAGATGTACTAGTATAGCCTAGTTTTGATGATTCATGTATTTTGACTTGTATTCCCTATTTTTGGACATGTTTTTCATGATGATATGTTTTAACGTCATGTATATGTTGGCCCAGAGGTCTTCCACCCTAGTTTTGATAATGATTAACTCATGTAGTTATGGTTACTAATAATCTTGTGATGTTCAGTTTCAGATCTTTAACCAAGATATTAGTAGGTGATTAGCTTCAACAAAGGTGTTTGAAGCTTTTACATGGTGATTCAATAGCCCGAGCGTCAAGTTCATACCTAGCACTCGTTGGAGTCAAGCTCGGTAGATCTCGGTTTGGATCGAGTCGACTTGGAGACGGCGCTCTACAAGAAGACCTCGGTACTGTGTTTAGTTTGTAGTTTAGATCCATTTGTAAAGATTAGATAGTGTGATATGCTCAAGTTCACAACACACACACTTGTTTTAAGTTTCATGTTTTGGTTTTCGGTTTTTGGTTTAACCGATCTTGGTTTTTATGAATAGATTGAATCAATACAAGTTTACATGATTTAATGTATATTAGATTTGTTCTATATACACCTATGCTTCAACTATTTAAACAAACTTAGTTTGATAGTCTATTTCATGAGTTTGGTGTTTTGGTATTTTAACAAAACGTATTTTTCGATTTTAAGTCAAAAACATTGATATATATATCTTTCATGTATATTGGATTATATCCATATACAACAAGCTTCAAGTTGTTTCAAATATCATGTTTTTGTATTTTGATGAGTTTTGGACAAAACAAATTTTCAATTCAAAAATCCTAGTTTTAGAAAATACAGATTTTGATTTTTGGCAAAATTTTCATAACATAAAAATGGTTCAAATAGTTTGAAATATGTGTTGAATTTTTTCACACATGTTTGTATATCAAAGTATTATATTTAAAACTATTTTTGTGAATTTTTAGAGATTTTATGGGATTTATTTGGGAATTAAAAACCCTGTTTTTTAAATCCCTAAATTTGTCTGCCAGGCTCTGGCGGTCGACCGAACCGGTCGACCGGACGTGCACAAGAACATGCACGAGGCCGTATCAGTTGGCCGGTCGACCGAGCGGTCGACCGACTGAAGGCAACCCACTCTCGGGTTTCCCCGGTCGACCGGGCGGTCGACCGGCCAGAGAGCCGTTGCTCTCTGGTTCAGGACCCGGTCAACCGGGCGGTCGACTGGAAGGCTCAACGGTCAGAAACTTGACTGTTGGCCGGTCGACCGCCCGGTCGACAGGAAGGCCATTCTGGACCTACTCAGCAGCCAACGGGCAAATCTGTTTTGGGCTTATTTATACCCCATCCTTTGGCCAGTTTTTGCAAGACTTCCAAGAGCAAAATTTCTCCTATTTACAAGTATTTTATACTAGTTTTCAAAAAGAGTTTTTAGAGCCAAAAGGATTCATCTTATTTGTTTTAAAGGGTTGGAAAAATTAAAGAAAAATTGGATATTTGGGATATTGCTTTTGATCTTCATTTCATACTTACTCTAGTTGTTTTTTCAAGTATTTTTCTTTGTGTTTTTGTTTCCAAACTCTTTATTTTCCACACTTGAGCCATATCATTCTATCCTATCTATTAGGATCTTTTGTTTTGTGGGAAAAGAATTGGTTTGTGGTCTTTTGATCGCTAAGTTGTAAACCCTCCTACTTTGTGTTATCCCTCTTATGTAGAGGTTGATTTTAGAGTGGTGGATTTGTGCCCTATCCCTCTAGTGAGAGGTTTATTTGTGTTTGGCTTTGTGCCCATCCCTCAAGTGTGAGGTGATTGATTTGTGGTGGCTTTGTACCTAGTCTCTAGGTGTAGAGGTTGTGTTTGTAATTGAGAGAGGAGTTGTGTACTCCTGGTTGTATTTGCCCTAAATCCTCAGTGGAGGTTCCCCGTGTGAGAGTCCTTTGTGGACGAGTTAGTGGAAATCCTTCTGTGTGAAGGCGGGGACGTAGAGTTGGGTGCTCGAATCTCAAAACATATCCGTGTGTTAGCGATTGATCCATTGACTCTAACTCTCTCTCTATTACTTTGTGCATTGATTCCTATTGCCATATCATATACATGCTTGTGATTGTTTGTGTATGCCTCACTTGTGTTTAACCACGAGAGCTTCATATAGCACCTCAACTCTTATTCAGAGGAATCAAGAGGAGTTAGTCCAGAGCCCTTCACCGGGAATTCGGCTACGCTCGTTGGTTACACTGAGCGTGTTGCATATTAGTTTTTAAATTTCGCATTTTGTTCATTAGATTAGCCGTACACCTATTCACCCCCCCCCTCTAGGTGTACTTTCAATTAGTATCAGAGCCTACGCTCCTGATATTAGGTTTAACCGCTTAGGAGTGTGATCTTAGTTTTGCTAATCTACATTTGCATTTGCACACATATTATTTGCACTCATGGATGTCCCTTCCATGTTTGATATCTTTAGACTTGATATATGGAAGGTTCTGATGAGTTGTCATTTAAAAACCCTAGGTTATAAAGTTTACCTTGCCATTACCAAGGAATCCTGCCTTAGTGATAGCAGGCATATAGAGGCCAATGCACTAGCCCTAAAGACACTTAGAGCATCTCTTGATAAAGAATATTTATATGTGTTTTCTCACTATGAGTCTGCTTTTGCAGTATGGAGCATTTTGACATCTCCCGAGCTACCAACGCTTATCGATAAGAAGAGGAGATCTAGGAGAGACAAGTCCGACGAACGTTGCTTCATGGTCCAAGGGAATGACTCCCTTGAGGTACAATCGGAAACTCAACTAGATACTAGCACTAGTTCCTATTGCAATGAGTGTTTAGAGGCACAAACCATGAATGATGAACTTGCTAAAAATTGTGAAAATTTGATTTCAAAATACAAACTTTTGAAAAAGGAAAGTCTTGGTTTAAAAGAAGAAAATAAAAATTTATCTTCTAGACTTGAGATTGTTTTGCAAGAAAGGGATGAGATTTCAAGTGAAAGTGACTCGCTTAAATCCCAACTTGATCTTGCACTTAATGAAAGCAAAATTTTGAAAAGTCAAAATGATTGTGAATATGTTTTGAAGAAAAATGAGGATTTAACTTCAAAACTTGATTTTGTATTAAAAGAAAATAATTCTTTGAAAAATAAAATAAATTTGATTTCACAAGAATTGAAAGATTATTTAAAGAAAAATGTTTCTTTGAAAAATGATTCTCATGTTTGCCATGCTAGTGTAGCTTTACATCCTAGTTTACCTATTGCATGCGCCTCTTCTATAATTGAAAATGATATATCTATGCTTAAGATGAGTGTGGATTGTTTGGGCTCCACTTTGAGCCATTGTGCTTTGAACCATACATGGTTGGAATCTATGTTTCGAAAGAAACAAGTTCCTATTATGCATGCACACAAACCACGGCATACCCATGCTTCCCACATTCACTCCCATAACACTATATATGCTCATGTGTACACTTGTGCACATTGTGGACGTAAGGGCCACCTTGCTAAGTTTTGCTATGATCGTATACATGATTCAAATTTAGCAACTAAATTTGTTTGGGTTAGGAAAGGAACTAACCCCCATGGACCTAAAAGAGTGTGGGTACCAAAATCCACCCCTATGCTATTTGATGTAGGTGTCGGCTCTCGCATGACGTGAGAGTGATGGTACCTTGAGGTGGATGCGTTCCGAGCTAAAAGATGATAATTTGGATGCATCACTTTCAAGGGGAGTTTGATGGGAGGACTACCTTGTTTTAGAGACAGGAAGAGTTGCCTTCTAGGTTTTGGTAACGATCTCTTACTCCTCATTATTGTTTACATGCTTTTCATAACATTGATTTTTACATGTTTTGATGTTTCATGATTAATATGTTAAATGTCATGATTATGAGATTAGTGATATACATGTTTAGTATTTGAGACACCCATGTTTATATGGATTTATACTTTGTGTTCTCACATTTGTTTTAACTAATGTGTATGTCCTAGATCTAATGCATGTGCATGTACATATTGATCATATGGATGCTTATGAGTTTTGTTTTGATTTCTATACTTCATGTTTTGATTACTCATTTGAATGTTACTTTTATTAAAACTAGGATATATACTTGTACAACTAGTGAGCCACAAATAGACCATTATATGTTTGTTCTTGAACGCTCATTTGTACTCATTAGATGTACTAGTATAGTCAAGTTTTGATGATTCATACATTTAACTTGTATTCCCATTTTTGTACATGTTTCTCATGTTTATGTTTAACTTCATATATATGTCTATTTTGTCTAAACTATTGGTTATACATATACATCCTTGAGCCACTTGCCTTCATGCATATATTTTTGTGGACTCATTTATGTTTGGATATGTATGTATATTTTAGTTTGTACATAACATACATATACCTTAAGGGAATTCTAGTTTTGATGATTTTCTTGTGTTTCATGTTTTAACGAATTTCTTATTGAGCTTGATTGCTTAGTTTCATGATAATGTGTTTCACATAACAATCTTGTACACTCATTTTACTTATTGGTTTCCCATGATTTTGTTTTCATGAGTATGATATGGGCTTTATGGTCTTTGAGTGTTAATGATCATGTGATTTACATGTTTTTCATGAAATATATTTTTGTTTTATTCCTTGCTTGAAGGATTTTGTACTAGTTTACAAATTTTTCATATAACTAATTCGTATTCTTCATTATGGTAGAGTTTTTCAAACATTCTATATTTTCAAACCTATTTTTGAAAACCCCTACCCATTTTAGGGCAGTTGGTTGGGCGATCATGCCTTGTATGCTTTTTATTGTAAATCATTTTAAACATGTGCATGAAATGGGTGGTAGGAAATATGAGTTATACACTTAATCTTATTATAGTTTCAATTGGTATTATTGGATCTTTTCAATTGGTATCACTATTGACATTTTTTTTGTATACTCATATATATGTTTTTATATATGTATGTTTACCTTCAAGTATTATCAATTTCGATTTGTATCTAATTTTTTCATATATATATATATATATATATATATATATATTATTTGTGGTTATTATATCTCTATATCTTTGAGCACAAATTTTGATTATGCTAAGCTTGATTTCTTAAATAATTATCATGTTTCAATTGATTAGTTTTCAATTGGTATCCTAATACAAGCTTATGCATCGTTTTATTTGGTATTTCATAAAGGGGGAGAAAATTCATATTTCATCTTTCAATTGGTTTTGTATTCCACTCCCATACTTTATGATGAATCATGATTGAAAAATTAATTTTTATTTTAAATTGGTATCATATGCTCAAAATGAAAAATACTTACAATTGGTAAATGAAAAATATCTTACAATTGGTTGATGTTTTTCAAATTGATATCAAAAAGTGTATAATTTTTACAGTTGGTATCAAGATTTTTTATTTGTTTACTTACAATTGGTAATCAAGATTATCTAATATGTTTTCATTTTGGTATCAAAATTTTGATTGGTTTCTTCAAGATTTGTTTTTCAATGCCTCATTTATTTTCTATTGCTATTCCTCAAAATTTTTGTTGGTTTACCTATATGTTCACTTTCAATTGGTATCATGATGCTCTACATTAATATATTTTTTAATTGGTATCATGGTTGTTTTGTTTTCACCCTTTGAAGTATTTTTTGTTTCGGACAAAAAGGGGAAGAATATGATTTATTGGTTTTTCTTTGACCCTTTTGTTGATGATTGACAAAAAGGGGGAGAAGTATTTGAGTTTATATGCATGTTTGATATGCATGTTTTCATATTGATATCAAGAGATAGTTTGTTTTATGTTTTGTTGATATTGGTATTAAGAACATGAATACTAGTGTCTAGAAACATAATTTATTTTTTTTTGGTATCAAGAGCATTATTTAAAGAACAGGTTTATGAAAAGAAGAAATAATTTATTTTGGTATCAAGAGCTTGTTTTATGCATGTTGATGCATTTCATGTTTGATATCAAGAGCATGTTTTTTATTTGGTATCTTGTTTTACGCATGTCTATGCATATTCAGGTTTAATATTCATTGCATATATTTTTTTGTTTATTGCTATGCATGAGTTAAGGGGGAGCTTCTTTGAAGCTTAACTTTAATCCATGCATATATAACTTTATGAGTTTTGTCATCATCAAAAGGGGAGATTGTTGGCCCTGAGGCCTTCCACTCTAGTTTTGATGATGATTAACTCATGTAGTTATGTTTACTAATAATCTTGTGATGTTTAGTTTCAGATCTCTAACCAAGATATTAGTAGGTGATTAGCTTCAACAAAGGTATTTTGAAGCTTTCACATGGTGATTCAAGAGCCCGAGCGTCAAGTTCATACCTAGCACTCGTTGGAGTCAAGCTCGGTGGATCACGGTTTGGATCGAGTCGACTTGGAGACGGTGCTCTACAAGAAGACCTTGGTACTGTGTTTAGTTTGTAGTTTAGATCCATTTGTAAAGATTAGATAGTGTGATATGCTCAAGTTCACAACACACACACTTGTTTTAAGTTTCATGTTTTGGTTTTCAGTTTTTTGATTTAACCGATTTTGGTTTTCATGAATAGATTGAATCAATACAAGTTTACATGGTTTAATGTATATTAGATTTGTTCTATATACACCTATGCTTCAACTATTTAAACATAGTTTGATAGTCTATTTCATGAGTTTGGTGTTTTGGTATTTTAACAAAACGTATTTTTGGATTTTAAGTCAAAAATATTGATATATATATATATATATATATATCTTTCATGTATATTGGATTATATCCATATACAACATGCTTCAAGTTGTTTCAAATATCATGTTTTTTGTATTTGGATGAGTTTTGGACAAAACGAAATTTCAATTCAAAAATTCTAGTTTTGGAAAATACAGATTTTGATTTTCGACTAAATTTCCATAACACAAAAATGGTTCAAATAGTTTGAAATATGTGTTGAATTTTTTCACACATGTTTGTATATCAAAGTATTATACTAAAACTATTTTTGTGGATTTTTAGAGATTTTATGGGATTTATTTGGTAATTGAAAACCCTGTTTTTCAAATCCCTAAATTTGTCTGCCAGGCTCTGGCGGTCGACTGGACGGTCGACCGAATGTGCATAAGAACGTGCACAAGGCCATATCAACTGGCCGGTTGACCGACTGAAGGCAACCCACTCTTGGGTTGCCCCGGTCGACGGGCGGTCGACCGGCCAGAGAGCCGTTGCTCTCTGGTTCAGGGCCCGGTCGACTGGGCGGTAGACCGGAAGGCTCAACAGTCAGAAATTTGACCGTTGGCCTGACCGTTGGCCGGTCGACCGGCCGTTGGCCTGACCGTTGGCCGGTCGACCGGCCGGTCGACCGGAAGGCCATTCTGGGCCTAGTCAGCAGCCAACGGGCAAATCTGTTTTGGGCCTATTTATACCCCATCCTTTGGCCAGTTTTTGCAAGACTTCCAAGAGCAAAATTTCTCCTATTTACAAGTGTTATATTCTAGTTTTCAAAAAGTGTTTTTAGAGCCAAAAGGATTCATCTTATTTGTTTTAAAGGGTTGGAAAAATCAAAGAAAAATTGGATATTTGGGATATTGCTTTTGATCTTCATTTCATACTTATTCTAGTTGTTTTCCCAAGCATTTTTCTTTATGTTTTTGTTTCCAAACTCTTTATTTTTCACACTTGAGTCATATCATTCTATCCTATCTATTAGGATCTTTTGTTTTGTGGGAAAAGAATTGATTTGTGGTCTTTTGAACACTAAGTTATAAACCCTCCTACTTTGTGTTATCCCTCTTGTGTAGAGGTAGATTTTGGAGTGGTAGCTTTGTGCCCTATCCCTCTAGTGAGAGGTTGATTTGTGTTTGGCTTTGTGCCTATCCCTCAAGTGTGAGGTGATTGATTTGTGGTGGCTTTGTGCCTAGCCTCTAGGTGTAGAGGTTGTGTTTGTAATTGAGAGAGGAGTTGTGTACTCCCGGTTGTATTTGACCCAAATCCTCAATGGAGGTTCCCTGTGTGGGAGTCCTTTATGGACGAGTTAGTGGAAATCCTTCTGTGTGAAGGCGGGGACGTAGAGCTGGGTGCTCGAATCTTGAAACATATCCGTGTGTGTTAGCGATTGATCCATTGACTCTAACTCTCTCTATTACTTTTGTGCATTGATTCCTATTGCCATATCATATACATGCTTGTGATTGTTTGTGTGTGCCTCACTTGTGTTTAACCACGAGAGCTTCATATAGCACCTCAACTCTTATTCAGAGGAATCAAGAGGAGTTAGTCTAGAGCCCTTCACTGGAAATTCGGCTACACTCGTTGGTTACACTAAGCGTGTTGCATATTAGTTTTTAAATTCCACATTTTGTTCATTAGATTAGCAGTACACCTATTCACTCCTCTCTAGGTGTACTTTCAGTATATATTAATTTTGTCAAAGCTATTTGATATACATGTATAACCTTGAGTCATTTGCCTTTCATGCAAAATCTCTTTATAGACTCAATTGAGTTTGGATATGTATGTATACCTTTAGTTTAGACAAAATATACATATGCCTTGAAGTTAGTATTGTTTTAATGAAAATTAAATTTTTATGATTTTCATGTTTATAAAGGAATTTCACATTGAGCCTTAATGTCTCATTCCATGATTTTGTTAATTACATGACTTTGCACACTCACATTATTTGATGTTTGCTCATGATTTGTTTTCTTGAGACTATATGAGCTTTATTGCTATTTGAGTGTTGATGATTGTGTAATTTTCATGTTTTCATGGATATGTTATTGTTTTATTCATTGCTTGAAGGATTTCGTACTAGTTTTCAAGCCTTTCGTAAAACTAGTTGCGTATTTTTCATTTTGAAAGAGTTTTCAATTATGCTAAAATTATTTTCAAACTTATTTTTGAAACCCCTTCCATTAAAGGGTGGTCGGATGGGCGATCATGCCTTGTGAGCTTAATTGAAAATCATTTTAACATGTGCATGAATAGGGTGGTCTTTATGAGTTATACACATGTTCCTCATTGTGTTTTCAATTGGTATCACAATTGATATTTATTTTTTATACTAATATTTGTTTCTATATATGTATGCTTCAACTTCAAATTGTATCAATTTCGATTGGTATTTACATTTTCCATATATATTTATGTGTTTTGATTGTGCTTACTATATCTCTATATCTTTAAGCACAAATTTTGTTATGCTAAGCTTAATTTAGTCCTTAATGACAATTATTTTTCAATTGGTATCTTATACAAGCTTATGCATAGTTTTTATTTGTATTTCATAAAGGGGGAGAAAATTCATGTTTCACCTTTCAATCGGTTTTGTTTACAATTGGTATCTTACTCCCACTCTTTATGTTGAAAAATGATATTTGTCAATTGATATCTTAGTTTTCAATTGGCTTTCTAAGCTCCTAATGAAAATTATTTTCCATTGGTATATGTTTCATTTTCAATATTGGTATCAAGAATATTAAATTGATGTTATTCTCTATTTGGTATCTCTATTGCAAAATAATTTTAGTGTTTAACCAAAAAGATTGGTTTATTTTTTCAATTGGTATTAAAAGTGTAAAATATTTTCAATTGGTACAAATTTTTTTACAATTGGTGTCAAGATTTCCTATATGTTTATATCTTTCAATTGGTATCAAAATTTTTGTTGGTTTCGTCAAAATATTTTGTTTATTTTCAATTTGTATTATAAATTGATATCATGATGTTTCGATGTATACCTTCATGTTAAATTGATATATTTTTCAATTGGTATCATAATATTTTGATATTTATTGCTTATATGCAAGGGAAACTTAACATCTTCTCTATATATAGATTCATGTTGAGTGTATCTCATATTGAGGAGTTTGACCGCTCTTCTTTATGTCTTACACGTGTGTAGTAGGAGCTTCACATCTCCTGTTATACATTGCATATTATGCTTTATGTGGTTGGGGTTTAGTCATCTCTTTTCATATAAATGCATATATGCAGAGGGAGTTAACTTCACGTCTCTCCTCTTCATGAATGTATATAGCATATATACATTTATTATTTTGATTTATATTAAAAGGAAGAAAAATATTATTTATACCCTTTATTGTTTGTACCCCTTTGTTGATGAATTGACAAAAGGGAGAGATATTTTAGAGTTTGATATATGCATGTTTGTTTATATGCATGTTTGTTTATTTGTTATCTTTTACCATTGGTATCAAGAGCATTTGTTGGTATCAAGAGTAACATTTTTTAAGAACATTTTTATTTTAAAATTGGTATCAAGAATATGTTTATTTCATTGGTATCAAAGATCATGTTTATTATGCATGTTTATGCATATTTATGTTGAGCATTCATTACATATCTTTGTGTTTATTGCTATGCATGAGTTAAGGAGGAGCTTCTATGAAGCTTAACTTTAATCCATGCATACGTAACTCCATGAGTTTTGTCATCATCAAAAAGGGGGAGATTGTTGGCCCAGAGGCCCTTCACTCTATTTTTGATGATGATTAACACATGTAGTTATAGTTTACTAAAAATATTTTGATATTTAGTTTCAGATATTTGATCAAGATATTAGCAGGTGATTAGCTTCAACAAAGGTGTTTTGGGGCTTTCACATGGTGATTCAAGAGCTCGAGCGTCAAGATCGCATCTAGTACTCAGTTGGAGTCAAGCTCGGTGAATCGGTTTTGGATCGAGTCAACTTGGAGACGGAGTTCTACAGAAGACCTCAGTTTGTTTAGTTTAAGATTGTTTAGATCTTATGTAAAGATTAGAAAGTGTTGATATGCTCAAGTTCACAATACACGCACAAGTTTCAAGTTTATTGGTTTTAGTTTTTCAGTTTAACTAATATTGGATTTCATGTTAAAAACATAGATATAATATCTTTCATGTATATTGGATTCTATCCATATTCTATATGCTTCAAAGTTGTTTAAATATCATGTTTTTGTATTTACATGTGTTTTGAAAAAATCGAATTTTCATTTAAAAAATTCAAGTTTTGGAAAATATGGATTTTTGATTTAAGGTAAAATTTCCATATCACAAAAATGGTTCAAATTGTTTGAAATATGTGTTGAATTTTGTCACACATATTTGTATTTCAAAGATCTAATAAGAACTGATTTTTGTGAAATTTATGTGATTTTATGGGATTTAATAGAAGATAAAACTCAAGTTTTTAAATCCTAAAATGACTGTACTGGCTGTTTGCCGGTCGACCGAGGCAGAAGTCGGTCGACAGGTCCGGTCGACCAACGTGCACAGGACGTGCACACAGCCAAGGCTTGTGGGCCGGTCGACCCGGCAATCGACCATCCAGAGAGCTCTGCTCTCTGGAAATGGCCCCAATCGACCGGCCGGTAGACCAGCAGAGAGCTGCTGCTTTCTGTATCTAGTCCCGGTCGATCGGGCGGTCGACCGGAGGCACAATGGTCATAAATATGACTGTTGGGCCGGTCGACCGGAAGGGCATTTCTGCCCTTTCCAGCTGCCAACGGGCAGATTTTGTTTGGGGCTATAAATACCCTATTCCTTGGCTGATTTAAATAAGAATTTCAAGAGCAAAATTTTCTATCTTTCAGTAAGTTTTTAAAAGAGTTTTAGTGCCAAAAGATTTGATCTTTATTTGTTTAAAAAGGGTTGGAAAAATCAAGAAAAGGAGAAATCTTTGGGGTTGGTTTTTGATCTTCAATTCTATAGCTATTCTAGAGTTTTCTCAAGAGTTTTTCTTTGTGTTTTTGATTTCCAAATTCTTTATTTTCTCACACTTGAGCTATCATATCTATCCTATCTATAGGATCTATTTTGTGGGAAAAATTGGTTTGTGGTTGAGAGAGACCACCAAGTGTTGTAACCCTCCTTTCTTTGTGACATCCCTCTAGTGAGAGGTGATTGTGTTGATATCCCTCTAGTGAGAGGTGATTATGGAGGTTGTGTTGGAATCCCTTTAAGTGTAGAGGTGATTGTTGGTTTATTGGCTAAGTATCTTATCCCTCAAGTGTGAGGTGATTGTTGTTTGGCTTTGAGCCTTATCCCTCTTGTGTGAGGTTGATATTTGTTTAGCTAAGTGCCTATCTCTCTAAGTATATAGGTGATTTGAGTTGTGCCTTGCCTCTAGTGAGAGGTTATATTTATTAGAGAGAGAAGTTGTGTACTCCCGGTTGTATTTGTCCAAATCCTCTGTGGAGGTTCCTTGTGTGGGAAATCCTGTGTGGACGATATAGTGAAAATCCTTCTGTGTGAAGGCGGGGATGTAGAGCTGGGTGCTCAAACCTCGAAACATATCTTTGTGTTTGCGTTTGATCCACTATCTCTTACTCTCTCTCTCTCTCACATTGTGCATTGATTCATATGTTCATATCATATACATGCTTGGTTTGATTGTGTGCCCATACTTGTGTATAACCAGAGAGCTTCATAAAGCACCTCAATGCTTATTTTGAGGAATTTAGAGGAGATAGTCCAGAGCTCTTCACCTGGAATTCGGCTACACTCTTTGGTTACACTAAGTGTGCTGCATTTAGTTTTTAATTCCGCATTATTTGTAATTAGATTAGTCTTACACCTATTCATCCCCCCTCTAGGTGTACTTTCAATGATAGGGTACCAAGTCTTCATTTCTGACTTGGTACTCCTCCAAACCTGGTTGACGATGAGCTTTGAGTCACCATATGCTTCGAGATTTTTAACGCCAGTCTTATCGACGGTATGCATTCCGATCAAGAGAGCATTGTATTCCTCTACATTGTTAGAACATAGCTTAGTTAATGAGAATGCCTGAGGGATCATGTAGTTATGTGGAAAGATAAGTACCACCCCCACTCCTGCTACAATATGTCCTCGCAGATCAGTTCTGGATGCACCGTCGAAGAAGAATTGCCACACTTATTCTTCGAAGGGCGTTTGGGTCAAGTAAACTTCAGTAACCTCATCTGGGAGATCTTCATAAAGTTTGGTCGCACTTGGGTCTGATGCTCAGAATCTGCCACTGCTTGTCCCTTCACAGCTTTTTGTGACAGGAATTGCATCTCATATTGAGAGAGCAACGTGACCCATTTTGTCAATCGACCATTTAGTGATGATGGCTTTGTCATAAGTAATCTTAAAGGATTGACTTTTGATATGACGTGTATAGTTTGGCCCAACAAGGAGTGTCGCATCTTCTTGATGGCGAAGACCAATGCTGATTGAGGTTTTACCTGCACATAAAAATACAGAATTTCAGAACTTTAGGAATAGAAGGTGCAAGTACTCAATACTACCGCAATAGCAAGTGGCTATGCAAGTCGAGATCCACAAGGAGGGACAAGCGATGGAAGCTTTTTAGTAAGTTCTCTTTAATGCTACAAAGAATGATTAAAGTTCTTTTTTTAATTCTTTAAAAGAAAATGAAAAAGAGTTAAAGTTAAGTTAGGAAGAAAATGGTAGATAGAGAAAGTGGAGAAAATAGAAATGGATATGTACAAATAAATGAAAAAGAGTGAAAAAGATTTGGAAGATTGTGGTGTTGGTGATTTACACTAAAATTAAAAGAAAAGAAAGTTAAAACCTAAATGAAAAACTTACCTCCTCTGATTGATTACTTACCTGGAAACCTTGCATGTTTTACCTTACTTTGGAGGCGACCAACGCATAAGCCATAAGATCGAGCTTAGTCCCCATTCGCATTACATCATCAAGACGAATAAGAATGAAATGATACGTGATCTTGAGGAGGAGAACATCATCATGAAAT